>OMNW01009654.1:19103-43553 GCA_900303245.1 Selene dorsalis
ACTGTTCACTGCCATTGAAACATGCATTTCTCCGTTAATGACCAGTTTGATGCCTGGGACAGTATATACCTGGCCCAGAGACCTTCCCAATCACAAAAAAATAACCAAAATCGCATTTTTCATGCCACAGGGCCTTTAAAGTTAGAGTAGGAGATCCTGGAAAAAAAACAATTCCAGCAGACTACATACACAATTCATAAGTCCAAGCCCTAACTGTCTCATTTAGCAAGCTAGCATAAGCTCTGGCTCTGGTGTCGTCTCTTCCGTGTCGTAAATCGTTTAAGTCTTGTATGTGTGCGTTTAGTGCACTAAGAGGGGTGCTCACAGAGGGGAGAGGGAGTGGCAGGTGGCAGTTTGATAGACACATCACAATCCAATGAATTCGTTCGTGGCGCTCAAAATGATTGGATGGCGTTTTTACAGGCTTGTCCTTTCCACAGGTGACTGACGTTTTTCATTTTTGTGAAAAAGCATTTAATCAATTGCTTGCAGTCGGGGTGTAAAGAGGATTTCAAGCAGTACAGTAAAAAATGCTCCAGAAATAGATCTCCTGCCCTACCTTTAAAAATGACCAAAAGACTTAGTCATTTATTAAAACAGTGTCAAGTTTAGAGGAGCTCATATAGTATCAAAAGTGTTTCTACCTTTTATAAGTAGCCTCTAGTAGCTGTTGTTATAAATGCTTTCAAAGTTAATGCAGGTTTTAAAAAATGTCAGTCATACACTTTTAATATTATATCCCTTACTTTAGCGTCACTTTTCCTTCCCTCTTATGAGCAGTTCTCGCTTTGTTATTTTGGGAATCTACAGAAAGTCTTGGTGTGTTATTCTAGAAAATGAAGCAGACAGTAAATCATTCAGCAGCCAGCAGTGACCATCACAATCTCCCACTGGTCTGTGAAATTCTGCATTGCCTCGGTTGTCCTGAAGCGCCGACCACAGTTCTGGCAGAATGGCTCAGCAACCCTGTCATCCTTATCTCCATTCAAACATGGCATCTCATAGAATATGTATGGTTCACGAGGTAGGGGCCATGTCCTCCCACAGACCATGGAGAGGCGGAGTGCTTAAAACACACCAAGTGATAACCTGCAGTATACATGGAGCACAGTCATTATTAATGCCCTGGAAGTCTATGATGGGTATCTGCAGCACATTATACCTCCTGGTGTGTTGAGTGGAGGAATTACAGGCACTGATGAAAGATGGGATGATTACTGGAGCTAAATCATGATGTTATTAGAGAAGGTGTACGGCAAGTTATCGCTAGCTCACATTACCGCAAATGACTTTTTAGTCTGACATTAAAGGGTTGGAGTGAATTTATATCAAATCGTTTTTCTTTGTTTTTTTTTCCAGCTCAGCCTATTTTAAATGTGTTTGCTTTTTGTAGTACATCCTCATATTTTCAATATATCATGAGTTCTGACTGAGTATTTGCAGCTTCAGCACAGTTTGTTCATCTGTTCATTCATCCAAGTGCTCTGTTGCTCATTAGCGATTTCCTGTTTGACAATGAGAAGTTTGAAGTTATGATCAGTGATTTGGTTTTTGAGAAAAGGGACTAAGGGAAGATACAGATGGGTATCAAACTTAAGAAAAAAAAAAGGAGCTAACATGAAGTGTCTTAGTAAGTTGTTGGGATGTGCTGCAGCTTCAGTGTTCTTTGTTATTGATTTTACAAGTCTCTGGAGGGATGAACACTTTTACAAAAGATGTATACTATATACATTTGGTCTCATCAATCCATCCATCCATCCATCCAGCCAGCGAGCAATCCATCCAGCCATCCAGCCATCCAGCCTGCCATCAGGCTGTCTAACTGTGTAACCTGTTGGTCCAAAATTTTCCATACATAATACATGGTTCACATCCTTCAGTGAACCTTTGTACCCAATGCACTGGGGTAATGTTGACCTGCAAGAGACTGCTGTCCTCTGGATAGAAGCGTGATCCCTCACTTTGTGTTAATTTTTGCAGTGACCCTTCCCACTGTGGAACCATGACCATGCCACCAAAATGCCCCCACAGTAAAACATAGTTACTCTCCCAGTCTGAAGAAAACTCACTAGACAACATCACTTTTTTTTTTTTTTTTTTAACACATCTCTGAACTCACTCACACTGTGCATGCATCTTTGTGATGATGGGTTTATGCACAGCAACCTTACTATCATATCTCTTTACAAATGTGTGTTTCTCTCTCTATGTAATTGTTGACAGCCTGTTACTGACACAGTCTGATCACGTCCTGCATTCACATTCACAGTCACTTTTGCTTTTTGGTTCTCCTTATGTATCACACCGAAGCATGAGCACCGCATTTGTCACACATGCTGTCAACCACAATGTCCGCCCCCTATTTACTGACACTTTTTCCACAGATCTGAACGCAGGTGCTGCTTTAGTAACAATTCCTATTGAAACACTCGCATCTTTGTGACTGAAGCTCCTTCCATCTCTGGCACAGCAATGATCCCTCTTTCAAAGTCATTTAGATGTTTTCCTATCGCCTTCTTGATGCAAAATCAGAGTCAACTGAGCCTGTTCAGCATTTTAACACCTGCCATCCACCATGATTGAATGTTAACTGTTAGCTGTAATCGTACCGTGCAGTGCACCTGTGTGGACGTATTTGCATTCCTTATGTTTCTTCACTCATTTATTCAGGGCTTTTGTATAATTTGTTACCTGTCTTTATGTCTCTTTTTCTATCACACACACTCATAAATAAGTTTGTGTCCAATCCATCCATGTGGAAGGCTCTATTGTCTATTAATGGATGCTGCTGAGAGCCCGCCCCCTGTCCTCCCACCTCCATCCACCCTCTTAACTCCACTCAATACCCTCATGAGAGGGGGTGGTATGTTGGCCAAAGCAAAGGGCCCCGCATCTCTATGAGTGTGGATAAATCAGCCCCCATCAGGCCCTTAAATCACCATAGTTTAATAGACTTTGTCTGTGTTAGTGTGTTTTGGGCCACCGGGGCCAGTAGTAAGCCCCCCCAGGAAGAGGGAGACGCAGGAATCTGGGCCAGCCCTCTAGGCCAGCTCCGAGTGACCGAGTCCAGGTCTCCACAATAGAGAGCCGAGCCTGGAGGGCAGCCTTGCTGGAGAGCTGCTGAAGAGACACACAGGCATCTTACACATAGGGGTCCCCCTCCTCTTCTGCCTCATGTCCTTTTTCTTTTCTCGTCACTGCGTGTGAAGGGGAAATGACAGAGGGGGCAGCAGATAAAGGGTGGAGGAATGGGGGGAAAAAAGGCGAATGTGGAGAAGTAAGCAGAAGAATAAGGTAGTCAGAGAAGTGCTGCGGTAAGTGTGCGTATGAATGAATAAAATGACAAGACGAGAGCGTATGAATGAATAAAATGACAAGATGAGAGTGAAAAGCAGAAAGAGATGGTCCAAAGCCCGTTTGCTGGCAGCACCACTTAGGGAGCGCTGGGGGCGAAGGCCCTCTATTCAGAACGTGCCACCAAGTGGTCTGTTCCCACAGCTGAACACAGGCAAAGCCAGGGAAACCACCGAGGCAGAGTAGAGGAGTCTGTTCTGTCCCTGAAAAGAAAATGTCCTCCAGGACAGGAGTGCCTGCATTTCTTCTCTCACTACTCTCTGGACATTTTTTTTCTCTTTTACAAACTCTTGTTTAAATTGTCACCGCGGCTGCTTGTCCAACACCGACAGTGTTTTCAAGAGTCCATTCTTACAGATGGTTTTATGGTGTTAGGAAATGGGAGCTACTGTACTTGGTTACTGCTACAACATCTGCTGTTGATGTTTGGACCTTTTGGGGGGTTGCTCGAGTAATTCTCAATTTTTGTGGCTGATCATTTGACAATTTAAAAATCAGATGACACAATTGAGGATACATGCAAAGTGTAACCTGAGGTCTCTTTTCAGAAGATGCTTTTGTTGTATTTTAAAATTTGAAATGCTGGCACTGTAGCTAGAGTGCACAAACACCAGTATATCTGGATAAGCTAGTGTTTATTTCCAATGTCAGAGCTCAATCAGTGAACATAATTGGTAGTTTTATACTGAAACAACCATCCTGTGGTATTAATGTGTATGTATAAGTATGATACAGTATTTGGACAAATCTAAAGGCCTGGTCTGTCCAGCCCTCTGATTCCCCATTTCTCAGTAAAATATTCATAAACATATGCAGTTTACAAAGCGATACAGAATGTGATATTGTGAAGGAGAGAAAACAATGGATGGAGGCTAAACAGGGAATAAACAATGAATGTGGTGGAAAATGGGGAATAAGGGAGCACATTGCTATAGTGGAGTTTATGCTGTCATCAGATGTCCTGTCCGTCTGCCAGAGTAGTCAGCTGGTGCGAAGTGGAGCTGCAATTTCACAGAGATCACTTTTGAACTCCCTGGGGCCAAATCTCTTTTCTCCGATTGTTATATACACTTCAAAAACTCCCCAGGACACCTGAGTGCTTTCCAAAAGCCCGCTGTGGAAGCTGCCCCCAAAAACTTTTCGAAATGTCTGTGCTGTGTGGATGTACAGCAGGTAGCAGCTGCGTCTCAGAGTCAGCGCAACTTTTTTTTTTGGATTCACTAAAATATTATAATAAACTCAGGCTCTGTCCTGTAAATCCATGTCCTTGAGGAGCTCTTATGTCAGAGATGAAAAAGATGCTTCTTGCCTTGTGAGACTGACAGTAAGTTTCCAGTGTCAGCGTTCTGTAGAAACCACACTGTCGAGTTGGGGATTTTATAGTGTGTTATTTGAAGCTTTCACTTTCTGCTGTGATGAAATCCAGTTGAAATCGCAGTGAAAGAGGGCTGAGTGAAACACAAGTACGATGGAAATCGTTAATATAAATGTTGACTTTTAAATTAGCCACAAGGTACGATGGCTGGATCAATGATACTTTGATTTGGGCATCAGAGCCGATGAAAAGCGTGCTGGTCTGTGTCAGTTCCAGTCTGTGCCAGCTGGTGTCGGCACTTGGGAAATAAAGTCTAACTCTTCTCCCTTCAGCGAGCTAAACTCTCTTTCCAATAAAGGTTGAAGAGAGCTGAGCGCCTTGGAAGTTTTTTTTTTACTGACAGTGATATTGAAACTGTGAAAACAATGTAAGACAACAAATTAAATGACAGTGATTATAAATAAGGACGGGCTGCAATAATAATAGTTTTAGATCCACCTGGTAAATTCATGAAACTTGATGGCGACCCAACACCTCATCAAACTTCACATTAATAATCTCCCGCTCTTTAATAGACGCTGTATTGTAAACATGTTCTTGCTGAATGATAGAAGTGAAATTCTTGCTCTTACCTCGACTCCTCTCTGCCATTTCTATCATCTGTTTTCCCCTGAAGCTAGACAAACACACACACAGACAAACACACACACAGACAAACTGCTTTTTTTGCCATCTCTGTGCCCTTTCTGTGCAAATTGCAAAATAAGTTTGCAAAGCCAGGCTGTTTTGGGTGATATTTGAATTTCTGTTTCGGTGCAGCAGCCCACACAGGCGGCTTTCTGTCCAGTGCATCGTCCCCTGTTTGCTCAAACACTTGATATTTGCTCCTCTCTGACTTGTTGTTTGACGTGTTGGTGGAGGGTTTTACGTATGAGGTGTCTTGTTTTTGTATCTTTCAGTGATCTTAATGTCTGTTATGCAGCTTCAGGCAAAATGAAGTGGATGTCGACTTGCTCTCCATCTTTTTTCATCCTGTGATCCCTGGAAGTTCAGCCACATCTCTGGCACTCTGGGTGTGCGTATTTAAAAATGCATGGGTGGTTATTTTTGCCAACACACTGCAATGTCCTACATTATGTGTGTCCCAAATTTTGTGACACTCCAGCATTTCCAAAGCATGTGTTGCTCTTCATCTGAGATGTGAGTTGAGAGAGCTGCCATCGCTAACAAGGCCATAACATTTCTATTTGCCAGAGATAGGAGGAGCTTGACCTTGGTATTCTCTGCCATGGGTGGTTTATGATTGGAGGCAGGCGACACTGTGACCCCCACACAGGTCAGCCGCTGTGAGAGATTGGACTTGAGTTCTGATGCCAGCGTGACAGTCACTGTTTAAGATCTCGCGCTGGGAGTCGTGTTTTTCAAGGCGAGTCAGGATAGAAGAGATGAACGCAGCGTAGAGATGAGACCTGAGACCGAGCTGTTGAACAGATGAATTTTGTTGCCTTTTTGTTTATACCTTGAAACTTTTCACAAGTTTTTTTTTCAAGAATCGAAATACTCAACATGTGCTGTAGCTCCTCTGCTGCTTCCATGCTTGTGTTTTACTGATATTGGTGATGGATGATTGACACAGGACTGCTCATGCTGTTGCAAATGTCAAGACAATATTTGATTTATTTTTCTTGTAATGCAGGAACTTATTACTATTTGTAAATCAAATCCATATTAAAGTTAATTACTTTCCATGTTCATAACCGTGCTTGCAACTAGGGATGTGGACCGGATTTGGCACTTTTATTGGATGATTACAGATGTGACCAGCTGATTATAATGAGCGGCTTGATGTTGTGTGCAGGTGATGAAAGTGATGACAATAAATGACAATATACAGTATATGGCTGTAGTAAGACAAAATTGTCATCACATATAATGCGTCTCTCTCTCTCTCTTTATCGAGAAACCAAATTCAATGATGTGTTTTGCCTGAGCAGAAAACAGAAACTGAAAGGTATGGCAGGCAGGCAGGAGGTCCACAAAGTGAAGGAAAGAGCTGGTTTCACGCAGAAATTCTTCCCTCGTGTTATTTGCACAAGTCTGACATGTGGACTGTTTTGTGAAATCTGTGTTTACTCTTAGACCGAATTCACATCTCAAGTTTTTCTGTCATCTTGCTCCAGACTCTCGCTTTTCTCCTCTTCTCTGAATGTTTATGAGGCAGATTCAGAGGCCATAGGTGCACATTTTTCTCCTACTTGCATCTGTCTATTCAATCAATCAATTGCCCTAGAATACAAATTATTTATCAACCTACAGTGTAAAAAATTGATCAAGTGATTACAACTCTTTTCCACTGAGTACAGTTTTGTTTTTATCTTAAGAAGAATGAAGTCACTTAATTAGAAGAGATGTTGGACTAATTAAACAATAATGAAATGTCCATATTTAAAAAAACAAACAGCAAGTGAGATGAGATCAGTGAGACTCCATTCTTTTAATCTTGATGACAGATTCGATGCCTGTGGGCCGGAGGGGGGGGGGTGACACCAGTCTTGCACAAAATCTGTGGAGAGATGTTCTGACACACTTCAGATGATTTTTTTTTTCTTCAGCTGCTCTCTGCTGGAAGGGGTTTGTTTTTCTACCCTCTGCTTTAAAATACACAAAGGTTTTTTTGGTTGGATTCCAGTCAAGGGACAGGCTTGCCCAGGTCGCAGCTTCCACTTCTCTTTAAAAAACAAAACAAAACAAAACAAAAAAAAAATGTCGGAATTTTTGCAGTGTGGAGCTCAGGATCGTTGTCATGTTGTATATTCCCCTCCTGTCGAGTCTCTTGAGATTGGGAGTCATCTTTTCAGCCGGTGTTTGGAAACGCAGCCTTGTATCAGCAAACTTCCCCCTCCATGTTGGGGATGATGTTTTGTAGGCTGCACCATAGCTGTTTTTTTCCACCGATACTGATAACCGATAACTTCCTGCTTCTCATAACCGATGCAGATACCGAGAACTGTAACATTTTTAATAGTTTATAATATGGGCTGAGTGATAAATTGTAAAAAAAAAACACAATCTTGATTCTCACCTACTTGCGATCTCATTTCAAAATGGCAACGATTCTTCTGCAATTCATTTCACAAGCTGCATCATTAACAAACTCCTCCTCTACTCCTATTTTCCTCCATGACTTTCTCAAGCTTCCCCACGAAGAAAGGCCGGTGACGTTAACGTGAGCCCAGCTCCTCCCCAGAGCAGAGATGGTAAACATCAATTAATCCTACTGTCTGATCAGTTACTGAAACACCAGTCTCCACAAATTATATTTTCTGTATCAAGTCATTTTTCCCTCCATTTTACTTCCAAATATTGTAAATTAACTGACCTTGTGTTTTTGGGCCAGTTTGAAATTGTCAAATTTTCATCAGGGGGGGCATGCCCCCGGATCCCCCCTGTTTTTTCACTATACCTCTGTTTGCATCCCTGAAACTAAGAAGTGCTCTAATTTGAGTTTTCTTTCTTCCTCTCTCTTTCCTCTCTCACGCCATCCCTGTCTCCGTCTCCTCTCATGTTCCAAGACAGTAATTAGTACAGAATCACACTGGTGCCAGAACACAAAACCACAAAAACATAGAATCTGTGGCTTTGGGGGCAGCTGCCTCTTCAATGGCAAACATATGGCAGACACCTTTTTTTTCTTTCTTTTTTAATTTTTTTTTTCTCTTTTCTTTGGAATCCAATGTACTGATTTAGGGATTGATCCCGCCCCTCCCTCCACACTCTGCTATTCATCAAATTGGCTCATGTTTGTATTCATTACCATATTTATTAGCTTTTATTTCCAGATTCACATTTTGATTAAATGCACTTTCTGCATGTGTGCGCGCACACGTGCGCAGGTTTGCAAGACTGCTGATATAATATGAATTTAGAGGAAATGTGGACATGTGTTATGGAAATCTGAAACAAGAATAAGGACTTGGGCCTGTTTTTGTGGATTTTATTCAAAATGTAACATTTACAAATGGGCTTGGCGCTTATAAGGAGATCAGTGCTTCCCGGAAAGTGAGAGCCTTGAAGTGAGAACAATCCAGTGTCTTATACTACACAAACAAAGGTGTGGGAGTATCCTCTTCTTAGCTGGCAGCTGGTGGTTTCAGGATGCACAGGCAGGTAGCCTGAAGCTCTCAGGAGTCAAAACCTGGTCTGCGGGGAAGGAATGCAGATAAAGAAAAAAATGAGGTTACATGAAAACACACATAATATATGGTGCTATACATTTTTCCTATTACAGTCAGAAGGCACACACACAGATGCGCACACACGTTTGGATTACCCTTGGCACCAGCGATAGTGCAGTGAACATGAGTGGAGCCAGCTTTGGAGCTGAGCTCTGTGCCATATGGACCTGACACAGGAGTGGCACTAATTCTGCTGACTCATTTATCTCAGAGACACACATCCGCCTTACATACATCCTGACTTTTTTTTTTCCTTTTAAGTTTTTAACTTTTGTGCAAAACATGGCTTAAAGGTGCTTTATGTAATATGTGGGAGGGGGTGGGTGGCTGATGGTCATTTACAAAGCGCTTCAGCCTTTATTACCTTTACAAGACAAGAGTTTACAATATGTCCTTTTGTTAGCTGATAGTGAAGAATGTGCAGCTAACATTTGGCAAAACACAATTTCAGCAAACATTTGCAAGCGTAAACTTAAGGTGGTGGAAAATAACAAAGTATATTGTGTTGCTACTTTGAGTGAAAGTTAAACATTCGAATGCTTATCATTTATCAGTTGATGCTGTTCTGTACATTTTTGTACAGCCAACGTGGCTCAGTAAAACTGAGCATACTTAATTTTAAGAGTTTTGATGAAATCCAAGCAAATGCAGTTTCTCGTTGGGACGTAGAGACCATGTTTTGGACGCAAAATAATAGGAATTATTGCAGATTGCTTAAATTTTCATGTCTACAGCTGGGTGTTTAGTACGTTCCCTCCTCCTCCTCTTTCTTCTCTTTCCCAGTTCCTCAGTCAAAGACTTTAAGGCCTGGCAGGCGGCAGGTTTCCCCTTAGCGGAAGCCAAACACGCACACTCCAAACACTCGTTTACACTGAGTCTTTGTGTGACTCTCTCAGCATGACATCTACAGACCTTAATGTGGTGGCATCATTATGATCTAATTTAGTGCAAAATATACACTAAGGAGGCATTTTAGCAGATATCCCAAAATGTAAAAGTGGGTGTTGGCAGTCAGTGTCACAAACTGGTCCAACTAATGCCTTTTTTTAGAATTCATCTATTGATCAATATTAATTAATGAATCAGTAAATCTTTTGACCTGAAATCTGCTCAAAGATCTGAATTACCCATTTTTAAGGATCTGAATTACCCATTTTTTTAGAACACAAGAAAACTCTTCTTTCACATCTGTCTGGGTCAAATTGATCACTGATTACCATCTTACTGACAGTTGTAAGGTTACTACATATTCTATAATGAAACAAACATTTACTTGTTTATCCTGGACGGTCGACAGTATGACCCGCCTCCACTCAGGTAACACACCTGCTGCTGTGACGGTGAGAATGAGAATGAGAATTATTCACTGCAGGAGGAGGAACAACTCACTGAACTACAGTGGTTGAATTTATGTTGAGAGAGCAGACAAGGACGGTCGCTCACTGCCAGTCGATACACACCATAGCTCCAAGAAACCTTGTGGAAATAAGTCAGAGGAGCACCTAAGCTTATGGCAGTGTGTAGAAATAGACCACCACAGTTTTACATAGTTGTGCTCTGGCTGTTTAACTGGCGATCATGTTACTTGGTGATATTTTTGTACATATTCCACTTCCTGTTGTTGTTTGCAGATTTTGGTATTTTCCACCAAAGCAGACTGATGATATTGAACACATGGCCAGAATGAAATGAAACATCTCCAGTTTCTGTAAAAATCTGTGTCGATATGAGTCAACATGGACACTACAAATAAATACATAGGCCCCAATGATGGGATTTGATGCCCAGAGGGAATTTCATGTCTTTGGTCTGTCTTTTCTGTGACCTTTACACAGTTATTTTTAGCCATAACACATGAAGTCATTCCCAAATTATAAGAATAAATTGAACTGAAATTCTAGTCTCTGTAACTCATGGAGAGACTATTATTCCAGTCGGTCCATGTTTTCATGCATGAAAGTACCTTAAATAAACATCACTGTAGCAAATTATGTAAGCAGAGTTTGTACAGGGATGATTCTGTCCCAAGATTTTTGATCATTATAAGCAGTTGCCACTCTCCTGAAATGACTTTCGGACAGCTGGGTCACTGTGCCCCCAAGAACATGGTTCAAACATTGTGTATTGAGTGTTGGGTTTTATATTCCAGTGGATTGCCATCGGCTCCTGCATTTTATTTGCTTTCAGTCTTGATGCGGCTTTGTTTATTTCTTCTGTTGTTATCTCTTGGGTTATTATTTTACTGTGATGTAAAAAACCTGATACAGCCGCTGACTCAGGGGTTGAACACATAACTTTGTGTAATATATTTCAGTGGATTTTTTTATGTTCTCCAACGTATGATGCATCTTCTTGGTCTGGTGGGTTTTCACTTGTATAATGTACAAATCTCTCAGTATATTGTTTGCTCATCCTACACAAGTCTTTTTTTTTTTTTTCCTTTTTTAGATTTCCGGCCAGTCTTGTTGAGATTTAGATTACTTAGTTTTTAGCTTTTCAGCTTTTGTTTCTCCCTGATTTTCAAACGCAGTTATTCAGAGTTTGTTTTGTGTCTGATTTGAGACATCTCTGTCATTACATTCTTCATGTTAACTCTGCAAAGATTTTTGCATTTCATTCAAGTTCTTAATCTGTTTCACTTTTTCCTTTTTATTCCGAGCTGACGACATTATGAGTTTACATGTGGTGACGACTGTTGCAGCATCTCTGTGTCTCTCTGAATTAAGCATAAGAAAAATAATCGATTCTTGAGTACACAGAGTGAGGACAGGAAAAAAGAGTAAAGCGCTTATCAAGTGGGTTTCACGGCTTTCATGCGCATTTCTTTGAGCAGCCGTGTAACGTAAGATGCTTCAGATTTTGCATACTGTACTACAAACTATTTTGGTTCAAAAAGGAAGTTTTTTATTTTATTTTTTAATTTGTATTTTGCCATCGTTTTTCTCTCTGCGTGTACTGGGCTGCAACTATAAATCACTGCATTTGTCAAGCAGCCACCACCGCACTTACTTGTTAGTGCAACTAAAACCAGGCTTTTATAATACATGTTAAAACGTGTTAGTTTGACTTCAGTTATATTAAATTGAATTTCTCACAGACCAACACACCCATATACAGTAATGCAGCGAGGAGTCTAAGTACTCTAATATTGCATAGTATCGCAATCTTACACCAATCAGCCTAGGCACTCCAAGTTCCTGTCCTGTGCTTTATGTCCATGTTTTCAACTTCTTGACATGCTACCAGTTTGCCACCAGATAACTTGTTTGTTGATTGTTTGGTCTGTAATGTAATAGGTCAGCTGGAAAAATACTAACACAGTGACAATGGGCATATCACCACCTACAGTATCATAGCTGGTGGGTTATACAGTACCAGACAAAAATCTGGACACACCTTGCTCGTGCTCACTACATAATTCCATATACGTTCCTTCATAGTTTTGATGTCTTTATCATGAATCAACAGTGTAGGAAGTAATAAAAAATGAAGAAAAATCATTGAATGAGAAGGTGCTGCCAAACTTTTGACTGGTACTGTACTTTGATCAGTGAATCAGTTCTCCTTCTGTTCTTGGACACTGGGACAAGGACAGTAGTCCAATTAAATGGCCTATTGGAGCTATAACTGCAGCTCAGCTTTAATGTGAATGTAAAAATACAGGGTGACAGCGTCATTGATGAACCTTCTGATTTTCAGTCTGAAGAGGAATCACCAGGGTAAAACTGAAGCTGTTATTGTTTACAGAACTAAAGCAGAGTCTGTGTGCTTTCTTGTGGTTAGTTGAGTAATTTCGTTTCTTGTCTTGTCTCACATGCAGATTGTCCGTTTTATCTTGTTTTCCTGCAAAGTAGTTTGAACAGCTTTTTTTTTCGAAATAACTTTCATTAGCTAAACTCTCTCTTTATTTCAGCTCCTTTCAGTGTCATTGGTTGCCTGCAAAAGCTCTATTTTCAGAGTAGCTTCTGCAGCGCTACTGGTTTGATGGTGACAAATACACACCTGAGTTAGTAGTTTAAATATTCCTCAGTCATGTGGGCCGTGAATATGTTTTCTAGTTAAACAGTTTAACGCCAGTGTTCATGCCAGACTGAGGAATCCACAGTTTGGTCAAATGAAAACACTGTGAAATACAGTTGGTGCTAATGCTAATGCAATCAGCCCAAGTAAAGTTTAAAGCTGATCATTAGGGACTGCTGCTGCTTCTGCTAGTTAAAAACAAAACAAAACTGCTGAGCGCTCTAATCATGCATTCATCCTGATGTAACAGGTTACACAGAGCTGGGGAAACGCTGCAACATTTCTGCAAGTCAAATTTATGAAAACAGCAAAAATATGCAAAACTGCAGAAGAGGATTTGGCCCATCGAGATTCCTTAATTAATTCTAATTTTCGCATTTCAACTACATGTTGTCAAGATATTTTGTTTCTTAATTCACAGCAGGATCTCATTTATCCTCCTCTCAAACTTGCTGATATAAGGGGTCACTTGATGCAACACAGGACAACTTGACCCTAATTCCATGGTTTTTTATATCCAACCTCTGATCAACTTATCTCTTATCAAGTGACTTGATTTGTTTTCTGTGGAGATGGTTTTAATTTGACCAGTTGTCTGTTGATGTTTCTTGCTTTGTTTACCTATAATATTTTTTAGAATGTTTAACCCTATTGTGAGTTAGGGGCTGACTGATCAATCTTATTTTCATTGTATTTTATGTCTGGCAGTCAACAGAACATTTGGTGAAGGGCATAGTTTTTCTCTAAACATGTGATTTCACACGTATTCACTTTTCCAACTGCACATCAACTATAGATAGTTATGATTTATAAATGTTATTACTGGTGTTAATTATTCAGAGGCAAACCCAATGCAGACAGACAGGAGAAGCACAGACCCAGTTGAAATGATGCATGATAGATGAGATCCGAGAACTCACCTGGGATATGTTCCGGTTCTCCTGACATGCTGTTGACCATGAGGCTAATAATAAAGAAGCCACAGATTGTCTAGTAATTACAGTGTGATACACTCACCAGGTCTGATATACTAATACTGAGGGTATTTTATTCATTCGTTGTGTTCTGGTCCTGTGATGCCTCTGAAATACAGCATCAAGATGAAGAGTTGATTTGAAATGATTTTATTAACTCCAGTCATGTATGCCTGTTGCCCCAACCTTCACCTGAGCGTGGTGCACATAGTGCATAGTGCACATAATATATATCGATGTTCTGACCCTGAAGATGTAAAAACCTGTGCTTAATGATTCACCAATGTTATTCAAACACCTTCCTCCTCGCACCAACTCCGGACCATGACGCATCGCTCGCTTTTCTTTCTGTTGCTGCTGCTGCTGTTGACGACAAAAGCCTCCTTCACTGCAGCATCTACCTGTTTTGATTTTTCTCCGCGTTTACGCACCCCAGGCTTTTTATTCTTAGCTCGTTCCCTCCAGTCGATTGTTGGAAATCCTCGCTGCATGTCATCTATTGTGTGCCGTGTGTGTGTCGTGTTGTCATGCAGCGCTATACCGCAGCAGGAAGCCTTCCCCCAAGAGTACAACAGTACTGCCAGGTTGCACTGTATTTCCATCTGTCTTTGCTATAAGCTGTGTGTTTTTTATGGGCAACTCATGCTTGTATTGATGCTGTGTTACACAGAGATGATCCACTTCACAGAGACTTCAGTGTTCAGTTGATTTTCAGTTACAGTTTTGATACATCTCCAGAGACCTTATGATCTTTTTTTTTTTTGGTTATTTGATATGTAATCTGATGATAAACATCTCCTAAAAGCTGAGAAAATCTGGGTCTAAAAACAAACAACTTTTGCCTATTTAAGAGGTTGCATGTGGTTTGAGTTTTTGAGTAGTACATAATATAATGTATTTCTTCTGGTTGTTGCTATTTGTTGCGTATCCTAACCAATCTTATAAAAGGGTTAGTCAGATTCTGTGTTGTTGGACTTCACTGGTCAATGAAAATCTATTCATTAATCTTCATTCAGACACAAACACAGAAACAAAAACACACACGTGGGTTCTTCTCGTAGCACCCTGGGAACATCAGCCACTACCCACACGACATATTAAGAGAGTTCCTGCTGTTACACTGTGGTGTGACAGAGTGGGGGCTCTTCTCTTCCAAACTATCTTCGTATGATCACCGACATTAGACCACAGAGACGACTTTGAAACAGTCTGACCATCTGAACCACTCATCAGACGGTCAGACAGTTACAGTCACCTCTCCTCCCACACCTTTCTGACTTTGGATGAGTGGGAGGAGTCTGTATCCGACTATTCCTCTGTCTCGATCCTACATTAACACCCACTTTACGCTGTGAGTGTTCCTCTGTGTGGAGGTGTGAGCGTGGCCCGATATTTTACTTCCCTTTAGTCCTTTTTTTCCCCCTTGTTGCACAACATGAAGTTAATATGTGCTGTTGTACCTGCTTTTAAGAGATAACATGCCGACCCCCTTCACGACCATAAACTGGCTGTAGTGCTGTGGCTGTGGCTCAGGGGGTAGAGCAGCTTGTTCATTAAGCTCAGGGTTGGCAGTTCGTCCTTCTCCTGTGCATGTGTCAAAGTGTTGCTGAGCGAGGGACTGAACCCCAAATTGCTCCAGATGGGCAGGCCAGGGCCTCGTCCGCCAGCTCCCTCCCCGCGTGTGTGAACGGAGCAAAAATTGTAAACTGTTTGTTGAGGTAGAGAAGTGCTGCATACCATAATTATATGTACTATATAGTATAGTAGCCTCTGTTAAAGCCACCAATACTAGCTGAAAATAGTGAAGGCTGATTACAGCTTATTACAGCTACTGTACATTCTGTATATAAAAACATGGCACACATTGACAGCTCAGGTCACCACAGGCCTGTTTATAGTCAGAAAAAAGAAAAGCAGAGAGAGAGACATGTTTCACCACTAAGATTATACAATTAATTAATTAACACTAATTAGCGCCCACTAATAAAAAAGTTGCCACTGGCAATGTTTGTTATTCTCACTGGACAAAAAAGTACCGTTTAGTTCATCCTCGCATCCTGCAGTTTGCTAACCACAGTGTCTGCACTTCCATGGGTGTTATTTTTCACATTCACACACTTTAATTTTCACACTCAGAATGCGACAGAGCAGAGTTGGACAAGGGGCAGAGCAGTGCTGCAACACTAGTAAACTGATGTGGACCAAACATAGAGTACAGTTAACATTTATTTTGGCCAAATTCAGAACCATTCATGCACAGATTATGTCCATCAGATGTCGGATTAACTGACCTATCATTTCAGCTGTCATTTCAGCAAACTGCAAAGTCTCATGCTGTCTATGAAAAATGCTGAACACCATAAACAGTGAGGTCCAAAAGTCTGAGACCAGACAGTTTATTTTTAACGCCTCAACATATGTCACAGCCAAATTACTTGTCCAATTCTCATGGACGCAATATCATCAGGACTCAAGGATAGACTGATTAGATCTTAGAGGTCAAAGGTCATAGTGACCTAAAAACGCGGTTTTAAACCTTGTAAATGGGATATCTTAGTAACACCTTGATGGGATCTCTTAAACTTTCTCAGGGACTCGAGGACAAAATGATTTGCTTTTGGTGGCTTAAGGTCAAAGGTTAACTCACAGTGACATCACAAAACATGACTTTGTCCTTGTGAATGCAATATCTCAAGAAGAACAGCAATTATGATGAATGAACTGATGAATATTGGATAAACAGGGATGTAATTTGACACTAGTCTGAGTGGTGGAGGCACAGAAATACAAAGCAGCGATTCTAGTTTTAAGAAAAGTTTGCATGTCAGTGAGCAAAACGGTATTAATTGTCTTGGTGAAAGAGCAGGGAATAGATGGTCCATTGACGCAGTAGATTCTGTTAAAATTGAATCAGGAAAATGAGAGTTACAGAAGTAGAAAATTGAAATCAGAGATAAAGAGAATCAAGGGAGAGAACGGATTTGAAGCAAAGTCGGTCTGAGTGGCAGAGATGTGTAGGCACACAATGTACGAAACAAAGATGATGAAAGAGAGATGGACAGAGAGAGAGAGAGAGAGAGAGAGAGAGAGAGAGAGGAGATGTAGGGAGTAAGATGATGTTCTCTCTGGCTGTCACACAGCCTGGCAGTGTTGCTCTGTCACAGGCAGAGGCTGTGCACCCATAATTCAGTCTGATTTAGGGCTGCGATAGAGCGCTCAGGGATAATAAGCAGTATAATTTGCAGGAAGGTGTGACCAGACTGGATAAGTGGGATACAAGTGTTTGCGGCACATCTCGGCTGCTCCTTCTCATTCTCTTTCTCAATTCAAAGGCAATTCAGTTCAGCTGCATTCATCTCTGTCCAGTTCATTTCACTTTTTAATGAACATTTAACATCAGTTACTCAGTTCAGTTCAGTTCAAACCACTTCATTTTAGTTCAGTTCATTTCAGCTCGGTTAAGCCCGGCTCATTTCAGATCAGTTCGGTTCAACTCAACACACTCCCACCTGTAATTTAAAGACATTTAAACCACAATAAAATCTTAAGTATCCCTGCTATTCCCTGAAGTGGCAATACTAAAGTCTTTAATTAAGGAAACCAAAGAAATGTCTTCCTTGTACTGGCTTTATGAATACAAACACACTGTATATGAATCAGTGTAAATAGAGTGTGGGTGAAGCACTAGCAGGTGGGGGGATAGTGATGAATTGGATGTTCTGCATTGATTTTAATTGATCATTTTGCAAAAATAGTGATTATCCAGTCACAGGTGAGCAGTTGTAACACAGCAGTCTTTAAACCATTTAACATCATGTCTGTGGGGTTCTAGTAAGAGCAACACTGACAATTAATTCATGAAATACTACACACGCATGTATTCACATGTATGAAATAGGTTTGACTGTATTGATCTGCTTTAACATCAAGTTGTCAAACACGTCGTCTGTAGTGGTAATGCAGTCTCAGCTCCAAGGCCAAGGTGCATGTCATTAACTACCAAGTGTAGTTTATGAGGGTACAGGTCACGTCATAAAATTACATCTTTATCACCAGCACATGCACAGTGTCCCCCGTCAGTGTGGAGGTTGGTCCTGGATGTTGACATCAAGGTTTAGACATAAACTTGGTGGTTATGCTCTGCTCTTTATTGGATTTGGGAAAATTTACACTCAGGCAAACCTCAGCCAGACTGTAGATGGAGATAGAGTGGCTTTCTTTAAAAGCTTTCTCTCCTGTTGCATTAAAAGTGAAAACTTACTGTTTGAAAATGTGAACAATTATATAACCGTATGCTGCCGGACATTTTATGATTATAATGCAAGGGCTGTGTGGTTCTGCATGGCAACACAAGAAGTGTTGCTTCCTTAACTCTGCATCATCAAATTCATCTTGCAGACGATGTTTTTTTTTTTTTTTTTTTAAAAAGGTTTTTGTTTCAAAGTGAATCAGCTGGGAACTTGACAGTGTTATCACAAGGCACCTTGTGATGATTTGATTCCTTAGTTTAATCTTCTTTGGGATGCCAGCCAGGTCTCTCTCCTGGCATTACACTAAGAGTCTCAGAGTTTCAGTCTATTAGGTTTTAGTCAAACCACACGAAGGATGGACATTTTCCACATGTGCACCTTTTACACAAAATAACCCAAATTATCAAAATATACCAGAATATCTCAACACTTTTCCTGTACTCAAATCAATAACCCAGTTTAATAACACAATTTAATTCAGTGTCTACAGGTCTCAAAGTCTTCAAAGACACTAAATTCAACTTCTTCAAAGCAGTAAGATGTTTGGCCTGAAATTAAACTTACACAAGTCTTGAATAGTTTGTCTTGTCTGTTGCAGGCAGTAATGTTAGCTGCAAATTAGTTTGCAGGTTAACAGGAGATACTACACAGTCCAACCATGTGTAACTCACACAGGAGTTTGTTGAAACCTTTCAGTCAGCAAACACTGTCACTACTGCTCGCTAACTGATAATGCTAACTGCCAGGAGTCAAATTGTCTCAAAGGGAACAGATAGGGAATTGTAGTTGACCACTGTCAGACAGGATCATGTGAGAAATATTCAATTGGAGGTATTAGATGAACTGTTCTTGTTTCATTGGTTCATCCATCCACCCACCTAACCCTCCATTCATCCATCCACTCTCATCCTTGTCTGTGCTACATAATTTAACCAATTATGTCATGAGAAAGTAACTGGGAAGCACTGAATAAAGTTATATAATGTTAAACAAGAGGAGCGTTCAGAGCTACGTCTCCTCTCGGATTTATTTTAGCAGTAGCATTTTAAGTTTATTGGCTTGAGTTACGCAGGCGATGTTGTTGCAGAGTGGAGCTTCTTTCATGAACTGACAACAGCCAAGTTTGATTTAGGCTTGATACCAAGTCACTGACAGAATTAATATTAATAATGAAAGCTGATGTGACGTAGGAGCAGTGTTGTTTTGACATTTCAACTGCAGAGAGCAGCGTTCGGCACCGTTTCGGACGAGAAGCTGCTGGTGAATATTTTCCTCACTGCTATGCTAACGATCATTAGCGTCAGAGCTTAGTGAGCCTGTTTAACTTTTCCAGTATCTGCATCTGATCTCAGTCAGTCACTGTTGCTTCCAATGAATATTTCACACTCTCTGCAATTTGGGTTATGAGATCGTATGGAAAGCCGATTAAACCAAGCAGGTCGTCTGGTCCGCTTTGAGCTCAGCCGGTGGTCCACAGCAGGAATGTTCCTCAAAGTTGTGTAATTGTGACTTCATGACATTTCACAAGAATGTGAAACAACAAGAAAACATGGAAAAAAGAAGCACTGCAGATAGTGCAGACCTCAGCCAGTGCAGTATCAAACAACATACAGCAAAACTTTAGAGACAAAAAAGTCTGATTCATAGTAAATGATCTGGATGTGGCCCAAAATTTAATGGATTCTTACTTGGCTCGTGTCGTCCCTCCGCTAAGTTCAGTTCCAGTCGGTTCAGTACTAATTGCTTTTGCTGACAAATAACCAAGTAACGAGGCAAAACATAACCTCTATACAGGGGGTAATAAAGATAGGCTATTAAGATCCAGCTTGTTTTCCAACATACTTTCAGACTTTTGCTGGTACCATTGTGAAACAATTGCAAAATTTATAGACAGGTAGCAATTAAATGAATTAAACTTGGTTGAATCTACCGAAACCCAGTTTTTGAGGTAAAATTAGTTTAGTTAGCTATAGCTACAGCATTGTACGTCGTGTCAGCTGTCAAACTGATTGTCAGTCCTCTCTGAAATCAGTGACAGTGAAGGTTGTTAAGTGAATCTGTCCTTTACATTGTAAACCACATGCGTCCTGTAAACGGAAAGTTTGAAAGCAAAAACAAAGGGGTTGGAGTGTTGGGAGACTCAGGCAAGTTCACGGCCTGTTTCACTAAGTTTAGAGTGGATGGACATTATCACTACTATTCTTGTGAAAGTTGTTTCATATTTTCCATTCCAGCCATAACGAAGTCTAAATCCAATGATTAACATACAAATTTCTCCTCAGTCCTCAGGGTTTATGTGGGCAGCGGTATTTGCAGTGCAGACCTAATGAAAATCCTCAGCCCACAGTTGACAGTTACATGACACCTTCTGATACGAGCCCGGTGAATTCTCACTGTCTTTTGGACCTTTTGATTATTTTAGTCTTGAACAAAATGTAGAATCTTAAATAGCACTGTGCTCCCTGAGACACATTTTTGAGTAGTTTCCTCAACATTTTGTTCCTCCATTGGAGCATTTTCTACCCTCTGAAGCATTCACACATCATAAGGTAATTTGTTGACTAACCCCCCCACCACCACCACCACCACCACACACCCCCCCATATGTGATAAACCTCCTTCGGCCTGGCCCCACTGACTATCAGCACTTGCTCAGTAATTGCCCCTCGTTCAAGGATGGGACACAGCAATAAACTTGTCAGCACATATTAAAATGTTGGACAGATGAACAGGAAGGAGCATTCTGCCTTGCTGCCCTCTCATCTTAATGACAGCCATCTCCTGCTATGGCGTGTCCCCAGACAGACAACTCATTTCATCTTATCATTAATTCTGACCAGCAAGGGTGACATTGTGTCCATCATGGCAGCTTTATGTAAAACAGAATCCTTTGTGTCACGCCTCATAATACAGACTTCGATCCGGCTCCCTTTTGCTAATGTTAGCTGGTGATGATAATTTGACACTGCAGTCTTGTTAAAGGTGAACCTAAGGTATGAAATATCTGCTGTGTAATTTCTGAGGAAATTCTGAGGAATGATGAACGGCGGTGAGAGTGACGTCAGGAAACGAGACTGTGCGACCAAACAGCTGCTGGATATTTATTTGCCTCTGTGATTCATCCAGCCACGTCCCCTCAGGAGGACTTGCTTGTCCATTGAAGCCCAGGCCCTCCTGTTTTATAGATGACTTCCTCTGCCTTCACTTAACACAATATCAGCTCCTGGCCTCTGAGAATTCATTAGGGAGCACCTCAATCATACAGCAGAGCTATACCAAAGGGACAAGCAGAGAAGGAAGAATCAATTTGGAGGCGTGCAGGCAGTGGTGAAATTATCATCCTGTGTGTGAACGAGGGGCTAGCCGGCCATCAGTATATTCTGTCATGGGCTGAGCAGGGAGGTGGGAGGTGACTGAGCGTTTTGGGGGTCGGCAGATTGGAAGGCAAGAAGACAGTGTCTATTCTGGAGGTGGGGAACAAGTGCACATCAACACGGGGTGAGACAGATGCCTATCTCTGTCCTGCAATGAAAGGCTGAAATTTAGCTCATGGTGGAGGTGATGTAAGGTGACCGTGCAGCACACATGCACAGATCAATGTATTATTTCAATTTTGTTTTGCAAGATAAGCACACAGAGAGATTTCTTAGAAACTTGAACAGAAAGTATAAAAGATCTGCAAATATTTTACAATTTGTTGAGAGAATTAATGATGAAATTAGTTTAGTGTAATTGACTTCTCCATCAGCCCTCGCTGAGTAAGGAGTCCTGCCCAGAGAAATTTAATTATTCCTCCTCTTTCCTTTCTCCTTTCTTTTCATTCTTTATTTAAAGGTTGGGAGATTTTCTTCTAACTCAGAACGCATTGTATCAGTGTTTGAGTGAGGGTGAAGTTTTCATTCTCTAAGTGAGATATATCGACACTGCTGTTGGGGTTATGGTTAAGGGTATTTTTGATCCATCATCTCCAGTGCAAATGACATGAACATGGCATCGTCCCATTGTTCCACTGGTCAGAATTGTCTTTTTTCGGGTTTCTTCTTCATTGTGTCAGCAGAGGCACAGACTGAAATATCATATGTGCTGCTTGTATTGCCATCAAATATTGTGCCAGACCTGAGGACCACTGAGGGCCATTTTTAGTGATCCTCAGACTTGTCACCTATTGGCACATGTGGTGATAATCGAATACTTGAGAAGGCTAGTTGTTCCTCTGCTGCCAAATGTGGTTTCTTGTCAGGAGCAGGTCTCTGTGTTTCTCACTCGACAAGAGCTCAGGCCGTGGTTAAGTTTACAGGACAAGAGGTTATAATACATCTTCAGAGCAGAGCTACATCTTCAGGACAGGATGAGACAAGATAGAGATAGAATGTAAGACAAGTGATAGAGACAAGGATAAGTGTCAAGTATGAATGACGTTTGATGCTGAACCTATAACACTCATTCTTGATTCTTGGTATTAAACATGCTATGTAGCAAACTTACAATGAGTTTTGGAGAAGGAGAAATTTGGTGTGTTCAGGTTTCCTTCAGGATTAATAATAATACTTTAGGTGATCTCCTGGCTTCAGACCCCTGGCACTCTGAAGATTAAACATGGTCTACACAGAACTAAGGACTTTTAGCCTCTGCTAGACTTTAGTCTTATTAATAACAAACTTAGACAGTGAACACAGTCAACAAAGCACAGACGAAAGATCAGAATGATAGCATACATTTTAGTCTTTAGTCCAAAGTAAAGCTCTTCCCCCACAGTGTTGCTCCGGCCCACGTGCACCTTCAGTAACATTTTCACACTACCAAATACCAAAGCTGGGCCTCAATGAAGTGTCCTCTGCTCGGCTTCAAGCTGCTTTGTGAAGCCTGACACGAGGTTGCCTCAAGCAAACTGTGGAAACCCACTTCATCACAGCCTACTCCATGTGTTGGCGAATATTTCACAGCAGGTCAGATTGAGCTGCCAATGTGTGATTTTAATTTAGCTTCTAATGTTTTGTTGTTGTTTTTTAAACAGCTTCTGGCATTTGTCTTTTGCAGTCAGTCAGTTCTTATTTTGTCAGACACATATAAATAACATCTTAAAGAAGCAGAAAATGGAAATACTCGAAATCCACAAGGTTCAAAAATCTACTTAACCCTCGTGCATCTTCGCCACACCTCAGTAGAAGGATGCGCAATGGTTTAAGTGTTGTGCTTGAATTGTGCTCTCACTTACTTTCTGTTTGGATTGTAACTACACATATATACTTTAAAATGGAAGCATATTTCAGGATCTGTGTGAAAATTCTGATGAATTTGACATCCAGCAGTGACACTGCTTGTTTTAAGAGCCGGTCTGAAATCACTGACAATCAGTATCTACTGAAATGTATTCATAAATAATGCAAGACCTATTACTGTGCACAGATATAAATTCCTCTGTATGTGTCTGCACATGCATGCATGATGTGAATATTAAGAGTCCTAATCTGCTCCCTGAAATTGGAAATACACAACGGCATATATTTTGTATATGCATCGATTCATATGTTATGGCTCCAGCAGGACCTTTATCCTCTCACTGTCTTCTCTCATTACTCTGAGCCTCCTCAGCAAAGGGAGGAGACGGTGTTGACTTCCCCCATCCTGCCAGCCCATCCAGGGGAGAGCGTGCATGAAAATGTCACTCCCAATGAGATCTTAATGAACACACTCAATCATAATGAGATTATTGCAGCCAACGCACAGATCCACGAGGAACCATTTTACTATTTGAATAAAGCACACACTGAGGCATTTAAAAAGTATCTTGTCATTCAAGTGATATATCAGGTCTGTGTTAAACAGTTTGTATAGAGAAAACACAGGGTAGTTTAAAAGTGTGTGTGTATGTGTGTGTGTGTGTGTGTGTGTGTGAGTGTGTGTGAGTGTGTGTGTGTGTACTCCTATCATTGTGAGGACAGGTGTGAATTTTAAACCTTTGGAGTGAGGACCATTTTGTAAAGTGAGGACATTTAGGCCGGTCCTCACCATATTTTCATTGTAATGGCTTCTAGAGGCTGTTTTTATGCATTTCTCCAAGTTTCAGAGTGGTCGTCAGAAAGATGCCAATATGGGAAAAATGTGTGGAAAAACTTATTCTGTGTGTATTTCTTGGATACACACACTTTTTGCTCTCTGCTGCCCCCTACTGTCAGCACAGTACTAAGTACAGTACTAACCACATAAAGGCCTGTTCAGTCCTGGTACACTATATGTCTCCTCAGGATCACCAGAGTGAGAGTCAACTTCACTAGTGTATCCAGTCAGCTGTAGTAACTTTG
>OMNW01009655.1:0-23630 GCA_900303245.1 Selene dorsalis
CGGGATCGGAACCCGAACCGGGACCGGAACCCGAACCGGGACCGGGATCGGAACCGGGACCAGATCCGGAACCCGAACCGGGATCGGAACCGGGACCGGAACCCGAACCGGGACCGGAACCCGAACCCGAACCGGGATCGGGACCGGAATCGGAACCGGGACCGGGACCAGATCCGGGATCCAGACAGGGACCAGGAACTGATATGTTCCGACGCTTCCGACGACATCTGCTGTATTTGACTTTACATGGCTTAGAACTCTGGCTAATTTCCTTTCAAAGACTTGAAAAGTGACATAAGTCAAAAAAGTCTAGCTACACACTAATCCCAAATGGCACCCATGAAAAAGCCCTCACTTCACTAGTCGTGTGTTTTAATGCTGATTGTTTCACTTTGTTTCTTAAAGAATCTGAGGTGGGACTGTATATGGGTGGGACATTGAATCAAGGGGTCATCTAGTGGGAAAAGTTACAAGTACTTCTCTCTAAGTGTAGCAGAAAGGGTGGTCCTCACTTCATTTGCACACTTACCTGGAGCTCACGATTCCTGCCCATACAGGAATGTGTGTGTGTGTGTGGAGTCAAGAGCAGCACACAATGAAAATTTAACCAAATAAAGCAGAGATGCAGACCGAGATGCTCTGCTGCTCTCTTCCTTATATGGCAATGGAGCGTGAGGGGAAGGGGGCTGGGCTGTGCGTAAACGTCACTGACGTGCCTCAGATACCCGGAAGCGTCAAAAGATGTAACATGTTTGGCAGAAGTTAGCCGTGTTTGTGGCCAAGTAGCGAAAAACCGAAATAGATATTAATAATTCTACGTAACGCTGTGTTGTGTGTAGCGCATCGAAGATGAGTGCGAGTGAACAGGAAAAGGTAAGATAGCCACACTCGCTGCTTTTGCCGTTTTAGCTTAGCAGTTTTCATCCATACATTTCTGTCCTCCTGAGCTGATGTTGCCAATTTTTTCTCTGCAATCCAGGACCCTGCAGCCCTGAAGGAGGAGGGCAACACCCTGTTCAAGGCAGGGGACATGCAAGGGGCAGTCTGTTGTTACACGAAAGCCTTGAAGCTGAGTGACAGTCCGGCAGAAAGCGCTGTTCTGTACCGCAACCGCTCCGCCTGCTACCTGAAACTGGAGGAGTACAACAAGGCAGAGGCGGACGCTTCCAAAGGTGGGACACACCACTGCCGAGGATACTCTACAGTTGTTAAAATCACTAAGTAAACCATATATTTTAATGATGGCACAGAGGAATTCTTTCCAATGCTAGTTTTATTTGGTTGGTACTTGCTCGATCATGTTTATTGCACGGACAAACCACTTGAGACGAACCGTGTCGTTTTCATCGGGATCCTCAACACAGTACACAAGGCACAGCAGGCTACTTCTCAGTCGATCCGTTCATCATAGTTCACTGTGTCTTGCCAGGGCCTGGAAGAAATGTGGGCCATAGCTCATTCCAGACCACGATCCCCCGAGCCTCAATTGTTTTTTTGTGGTAAAGAGTAGAAAGTTAGAAAAGTTGAACACACAATAATACACACCAACTGACCAGTTTTTGATGAAAGCAAGTATTCACACATACTACTGTGTATGTTTCTAAGACAAGAGATAATAGGTCTTGCAACTCTTGACAATGTTACAAAAACTGGCTAAGAATTCATTGATATACACATTATATAAAAATGTCTATTTTTCTATTCTTTTCAGCTCTTGATACAGACCCAGGTGATGTGAAAGCCAGATTCAGGAGAGCTCAGTCTTTCCATAAACTTGGGCGGCTTGACCAAGCCTTTCTGGATGCCCAGAGGTGTGCTCAGCTGGAGCCCAAGAACAAAGCTTTCCAGGATCTGCTGAGACAGCTAGGAGCACAAATCCATCAAAAGGTGATGTTGTGTTTTTCAGAGTGCATTTACAGTTGCACTGTGGAGGAACAGTTTCTAATCAGGCTGTTTTTCGTTTTATCCTGTAGTCAGCACAACTAAACTCCACGGATGCTCGTGTGCAGCAGATGTTCTCCCTCCTCTTGGATTCTTCTGCAAAAGACTCGGATCGACAGAAGGTAAGGATGGCTTATAGGAGTTATAGTCTCTCTTAAAGTGTTTTGATTTTTCTTCATTGCTCTGTATCTCTCTGTAAAGCTGTTTTGCACTAAATTGATTTTGCCCATTCATCAATTTCAGGCAGCTCAGAATCTAGTTGTGTTGTCCAGAGAAGAGGCGGGAGCCGAGCAGATCTTCCGTAATGATGGAGTGAAGCTGATTCAGAGGTTGCTTCTGTCAAAGCAGGAGGACGTGGTCCTTTCTGCTCTGAGGACTCTGGTTGGTTTGTGCACAGGGCATCAGTCCAGAGTAAGTGTAATAGTATCCTCTGAAGTTAGACATTTCATCATGTATGAACTCATTATCATAGAGGTAGCGATATTGATACCTGTCTTAATTGTACCTTTGTTCCTTTTTAATTTTGTTGGTGTATATCTACATCCAAGTGGAAGTGTTTAAAATGTCAGGAGACTATATTCACTGTGCTAGCAACACCTTTTAGTGCTGAAGTCTGTATTTTATTCACAGACTATGGCTATAGTGAATGAGCTGGGAATGGAGCAGCTGTGCACAGTAATGGGATCAGGAGCGTCCACTGTGTCGCTGGCTTCCTGCCACCTGCTGCAGGTGATGTTTGAGTCTCTGACAGAGGTCATGAAAAAAGAGATCAGAGGGAAGGATGAAGCCATACTTCCTGGTGAGTTTGGATTCTGATCATGTGTATATATGGAGATGGCTACACATTAAAGTTGACTGGCGGTATAACAAATGTTTTTTTTGAGCGTACCAGCTGTCTGTCCTGTACTTTCAAGGGTAATTGATTGTGTGAATTTGACACAGAACCCTCCAAAGAGCTTCGCTCGATGTTGCGGCATCTCTTGGGAATGATGCCAGCAGCTAATGTGTCGGGGCCTGGCAGAGACAATGCCATCAACCTCCTGGTCAAACAAGTACCCCGCAAGTCCTTGAAAAACCCTGACAACTCCCTCACATTATGGGTGATAGACCAAGGTAAGAATCTTACCTGCATGTCATCAAATGGAAACAAAATTGCTACAAAGCCATTTCAATCTTTCAGTATAGTTGCACTACCACGACAAGCAGCAGAATTATTAAACCTATATTTTCACACATCATATGAAATAGTATTGTTGCAGCTACATTAATGAAGTCCTTGTTCCTCTGCAGGACTGAAGAAAATCCTGGAGGTGGCTGGGACAGTCTCTGAGCTCTCAGAAGGACCACCTCTCACAGAAAACTCCCACATGAGCTGCTCTGTCTTGCTCAGCAAACTCTATGACGACCTAAAGAGCGACAGTGAGAGGGAGAATTTCAACAAACTATGTGAAGAATATGTTCAGTGAGTTTATCACCGAAGATTGTGTCATTATTAGCTGCCTAATACTACAATAACATGAAAAATTACTGTGACAGAACACGAACTAACAAATTCTAACCAGATGTTTCTCTGGGTAGGCAACACTTTAGCCGGGCTGGACTAGATGGAAAGCTGCGAGCCATCCAGACGGTATCAGTGCTCCTCCAAGGACCGAGTGACGTGGGTAACAGAACCCTGGAGATGTCAGGAATGATGGACGCAGTGATCTCACTCTGTGCTTCTGAAGATGTAATTCACCAGCAAGTAGCGGTGGAGGCTCTCATCCATGCAGCAGGCAAGGCCAAGAGAGCCTCCTTCATCACAGCCAATGGTGTGGCACTTCTAAAAGACCTCTACAAGAAGAGTGAGAATGACAGGATACGAGTGAGAGCCCTGGTGGTAAGTACCGCATACAGGTGGAGAAGTGAACATTACTGAAGAAAGGTACAAGTGACTCTTTCATGTGGGTTGTTACGCAGGGTTTGTGCAAGCTGGGATCAGCAGGAGGGACCGATTTCAGCATGAAGCAGTTTGCAGAGGGGTCCACGCTGAAGCTTGCCAAGCAATGCAGGAAGTATGTGTCTGTGTTGAATTTTCAGTCTGCTTATAGATTAAAGAAAAATATGTCATGCCAGGTTTATATTGTTACATAACATACCCTCTTGGATTTTAAAAATAAGAAATAAGCTCTAACTCTTTCTGTCAGGTGGCTGTGTAATGAGTCTCTGCCTGCTACCTCGCGCCGGTGGTCTGTCGAAGGCCTCGCCTACCTCACCTTTGATGCTGATGTGAAGGAGGACTTAGTGGAAGACAAGGGCGCTCTGCTGGCCATGTTTGAACTAGCAAAGGTTGGGCTGATGATTGAAAGTGTAGATTTTGGTATAATACAATTGATACATTGACATTAGAAGGCAATCATAAAGTCAGATTCCTCTCAGAAAAGACTCTTGGTTCTTGTGATTTGTATTCTTATATACTATATGAAAGCACAACAATCTACTGGTTTTAACTAGTAGCATTGACGACCTTCTTTTTCTGTATATTCCTGCAGTCTGAGGATAAAACAGTGCTCTTTGCTGTTGGCTCCACATTAGTGAATTGCACCAACAGCTATGACGTGGAGAAGCCAGATCCTCAGATGGTGGAGCTGGCCAAATATGCAAAGCAGCATGTGCCTGAGGAGCATCCCAAGGTACTGTTTTATTTTCAGTTTCTTTTTCTTTTTGTAGAGCTAACATCACACGATACTCCTTTCATACTGCACAGTAACCCTGCTTCTCTTCACCCCACCCTGTTTCCTTGGCTATTGTTAAAAGTTATATTTTACACATAATACTGTCTTTTCATGTGTCAGGATGCACCTTCCTATGTGGAGAAAAGGCTGGTGAAGCTGCTGGAGGCTGGTGTAGTGTCTGCGTTGGTGTGTATGGTCAAACAGGAAAGTCCTGCCCTCACTGAGGCTTGCAGAGAGTGTATCGCCAGGTAGGAAAATGGCAGTCTTTTTCACTCACCATTCACTCTAGATTTTCCACTTAATGCCATTTCTCACGATAGGGTATTCTTGGCTTTGGTGGAGCGGCAGGAAGACAGAGGCACAGTGGTGGCACAGGGTGGAGGAAAGGTAGAGGATAATAAATATACTAAGTTTAGTCTGCACACTAATCTGAATACTTAGCCTTCAGAGGTTCACATGCTGTGTGCTCCCTCCACAGGCTCTGATCCCACTGGCATCTGACAACACAGATGTGGGGAAAATCAAAGCAGCACAAGCCCTGGCAAAAATAACTATCACTTCTAACCCAGAGATTGCCTTTCCAGGAGAGAGGGTGAGGAGAATCTGTAATTGGCCTCGTGAGTTAAAAAATTGTTAAAGGTCTGTCTTGCTTAACCTTCTCTCTTTCATGTTTCTAGATCTATGAGGTGGTCCGCCCACTCGCCAGTCTTCTAAGTCTTGAATGCACCCTGCTGCAAAATTTTGAGGCACTCATGGCTCTCACGAACCTGGCTGGCATCAGTGACAGACTCAGGTTGGCCACTAGGGGGAAGTCTCTCCCAAGAATACACATAAAAAAAACATGGTCAATTGTACTGGGAGTATGATAAGATTTCAAGTCTTTTGGGGAAAGTGTCACTGCACTTTTTTCATCCCTCAGTATGCTGAAAGCTTACACATAGTAAATTAGTCATTAAAGTATGTGACTAGGCCTGATGCTGGCATATGTTATAGCTTTTGGATTCATCATCTTAAAACATGATACCCCTATGTCTTTTTGATTGTATTTCCCAGACACAATTTTATATTAAATATTGTTTCACAGACAAAAAATCATAAAAGAAAAGGCTGTGCCAAAAGTTGAAGGCTACATGTTTGAGGAGCACGCCCTGATCCGAGCCTCTGCCACAGAGTGCATGTGTAATCTGGTTTTGAGCACGGAGGTGAGACATATCATTAATCTTAGATTCTTTTGGCAGAGATTTGTTTAAACGTTGAACTAAGAGCAGTGGGGGGCTTTTTTTCTGTTGTTAGGTGCAGAAGCTGTACTTGGCAACAGGAAACGACCGGCTGAAGCTGCTCGTGCTCTACAGCGGGGAGGAGGATGAGAGGCTGCGGAAAGCTGCAGCAGGAACACTGGCCATGTTGACCGCAGAGCAGCCTGAACTCTGCTCCCGCATCCCCGGAACAGTAAGCATACCACGGCAGCAGCTCACCGTCCCCACACCTCGCACAACTCAGCACCGTCACATACTACAGTTTCTCAGTTTCATACTTTGGCAGTTTCACACGACTTCTCTCTGTCCTCTCTTCTCAGACAACCCATTGGCTAGAGATCGTACAGGCGCTGCTGCTCAGTGAACTATCCGACCTACGTCATCGTGGGGTCGTCATCGTTCAGAACATGATGCAGGCAGAGAAGAGCCTGGCTGAGACGCTAATGGAGAGTGAAGCCCTGGAGATCCTGTCTGTCCTGGCAAAGGGAGGAGAGGGCACGCCTGCACAGGTCTCAAAAACAGCTCAGAACTGTCTGGACAAGGCCGTGGAGTACGGCATCATCAGAAACAGGGAAGGAAAGGAAAAGAGCAAAGGAACCGAACCCTGAAAACACAGCTGCTGTGTGTGAATGTGCCTCCTGGCGATGTTAAAATGCTTTAAGGATTATCTGGGACCAGTGAAATCATTTCACTTTTGTAGGAAAGTCTCTTCTTTTGGTCTGAATCAGTTAATGCTGATGTTGAAATGCTGGCATCTTAACCAAGAAGGGTTAAAAGCAATAAGCAACTGAGTGAAAAAGTTAAATAAAAATCAATCAGATTCATATAGGGGTATTTTATTGCACACAAAATCTGAGAGCTGTTTCACAATACATTTCTGCTGATTGTGTTCATTTTCAGTTTATTCAAGCGCATCCAGCAAATATGACCAAGAAGGACGTCTATTTTATACATTCTCTACTAAAGATTGTAATTTTTACTTTTCTAATTGTTATACCCCAAATATACTTTGGCCCTATTTGACACACTACTTTCATATTATTATTTAATTATGTCTGACCTTTTTAAAAAAAAACATTACATTTCATGAATATAAATCACCCAATTGACTTTTGTATTACCTCACTACATTCCCAGTGCTTTCATTGTGTTGAAGATAATAATAAACCTCAATACCTAAACGAATATAGTCTCCTCTTTTGAGTAAGGAGAATTTCCAAAGCAAGGGTTCAGTGAAAGAGCCCCGCTGAGCATTTTTTCTATGCGCATGCGTAGTACGTACCGGTTCTACAGTGACGAGCGCTCAAACTTTGCGGGACAACTGCGCGGAGCGGCTCAGCAGTGTTTACATGTTAACAGACGAGGTAAAGCGTTTTCAATGCGGTGGTTCGGGTTTGGCTTTAACGCGTTCGGACAGATATGTGTCCATGAGAAAGCAGCAGGTAGAGACGTCGCGTGTGAAGTCAAAGTGATCCGTCCGACAGAGCTCGCGGACGGAAGTGGCTGTAGCTTAAAAACCAGTCAAGTCAAAGCGAGCTGGAGTCGTAGAGCATCTTTGCGTGTGATCGGTGAGTCCTAAGCAACTCTGTGACTCCTGGTCTGACGCTCTCATCATTTAACACAAATAATAAAAAACACTCCTAACTCGTGCGTTCTTCTTCCTCTTCTCTCTGATAGGTGACAGCTGCTGTGTGTGTTTGGCAGGTTTCGAGGCAGTCATCTCCAATGAGTGGTTTGGAGGTTCAGTGTTAGAAGGCAGAGGCTGTAGAGATGCTCTTATCAGTGAATCGTGCTTGACTCTTGCCTTCCCGGACAGGATTGAATCCTGGGACCTCCAGAAGAAGGAGCAGACTCCATCATGGAGCATGGAGATAAAAACCCTATCAGAGAACTCTGGTTATATCTATTTTATTATCTCATAAGCTTACAGACATCCGAGGTATGCTGCATGACATGTCAAAGACTCATCCTGTTGCTTTTCTAACTCCAGGATCCCCTCTGAGCCTCCCATTGGTCCCCGGGGGTTACTTAGCCATGAAGCCTCCCCTCTACCGCCCCTTATGCCCAGACCTGAGAGCCAAGAGTCTGGCCCTGGGAGCAGAGCATGCTGTCCTTCTCTGTGCTACAGGAGCTGTGTACACTTGGGGACTGGGCAGGTAGAGGTAACACTATTTGCTTTTCTTAGGAATCTGAGCAACAGGATCTTAATGAGTATCTTTTGTTTATTTGACAGTCATGGTCAGTTGGGGCACGGAGGCCTCACGTCTGAGGAGGAGCCCAGGGCGGTGGAGGCCCTCGGGGGGATGTCCATGAGCTGTGTTGCTACAGGAGGATGGCACTCTGTCTGTATTAGTGGTAAATGTTGTATAAAGATGTGTAAGAGGTCAAACTGTTCCTTTTTAAAGTTGAGACAAAAAGTCTAATGATCTTTTCCTCACAGATGGGGGTGATCTTTACGTGTGGGGCTGGAATGAGAGTGGCCAGCTTGGACTTCCATCACGAGGTCTGAGGAAAGCAGCGCAACAGCAAAGCAACCAACAAGCAGGTTTATCAGTTTCTTCCTAAGTAAATGAACAATTCCCACCGAAACACATTAACACCTATTTCTTCTCACCTACAGTGCAGTATATCAATGCAAAGTTTTATCCATGATCTGCTGAAGTTTATTTCACCTCAGTCACGCAGCAATTTTTTTCCATGTTGCGTGATTATGATTGTTAAAATACTGAAATGATGCCTGTCAATTGGTTAGCTCTAAACCGGAAAATGTATTTAACACCAGTGGAAGCATCACCTTTCTTTTGTTGTTTTTTCCACATGTAAAGCAGGTGTACATTGACATGTTATGTCTGTCAATTGCAGGAAATATAAATGTATACAAACATACATAATTTGAATTTTTGGCACTTTGAGCACCATAAAGTGAATGACATCAGGTGACACTGCATTGGGATCTTCTACAGCAGAACAGTGGAAAAAACTGTATTTAACACGAAGTAACATGTTCAGATATAAAAGCCTACAAAAAGCCTAAAAGTTACACTGACTGTACTAAACAGGAACATTGTGCCAAGATACCAGATCATCATCTTCTGGTGAAGAGCCACAAGAGGAAGAGAAACATGAGGAGGTATTCATATCTATTCAGGCTTTCCCAGCCCTGCTGGATGTCACCCCATCATGTGAAATCAGTAGAGTCAGCTGCGGCTCCCGCCACACAGCTGCTGTAACAAGTAAGGAACATCTCTTGTCACTGGTGTATAATACTTAGCTATTTACATTTTTTGACAAGCTACTGTCATCTATTCCTTATATTTTCTGATTTCAGCAACAGGGGACCTCTACACTTGGGGTTGGGGTAAGTTTGAATTTGAAGCTAGCAGTGAAATTACATTTTACCTGCTAGGAATACTGTATGTAACTTTTAAATAGACCCTTCCAGGAATAGCACCAGTCAAATTATGATTTGGTCAAAAGACATATGATCAGATTAAGTTAAACCTCACCCATCCATCTTTCCCTCATTACCATTTCAGGTCAATATGGCCAACTTGGACACCAGACTGTAAACAGTTCAGATGAGCCCCAGCGTGTGGAGTACTTCAGGGAGCAGCAGATGCATGTAGTTGATGTAATTTGTGGGACCTGGAACACTTTTGCTGCTGTCATCGAGGAGGAAGTAGCTAGCTCTTGAAAAAAAAAAAAGCTTGATAAACATGAACACTGGACTTCGATCAACACATCAGGAAGTGAAAATTATTACTTTGGATTTTGAAATATACTTTGTAATATATCTAATCCATTTGTTGGATTAGAGTGTATAAAAAACACTGGTGATTTTGTTTTGTTTTTTATTCATATTATTTTAAAAATCACAAGACTTAAAATTTTCAAAAAACATACATAAAAACAGTTAAGTTGATAAAATCCACAGGTAAATATAATTTAAGGCAAACATCGAACATTACTCTAATAATCTAAAGATTTAACACTATATGTGAATTTAAGGGTGATGCATTTCCACAGCCCACTAGAGGTCTTCACAGCACAATCTTGAAGGAACTGTGGAGAAATGAAAACAAAAAGATGCCGTTTTAAGTTAACAAAATTGTGTCAAATCAAATGCATATTACTTTACTTTACTTACCTGACAAAATCAGGAGATCTTGAAATGACATGTTGAAACTCTGAGAGGTTCACAGTTCCATCCTTGTCGATGTCTGACTCGTCAAGAATCTGAAACACATATAAAGGGAGGATCTGTCAGGCTCAGGTGTGCTAAACTGCATCCACAGTACCTCCATACATCTGCAAAGAGAAGCCTCAGTGAACTCACATTGCTGATGAGCTGTCGCATTTCATCTTGGGTTAGTCGTGTGTCATCTGTCTCCCCGGTGAGACAGTTAACCAGCTTCTCCAGATCCCCACTGTCAAGTGTGCCATCATCATCAAAGTCTAAAAAGAACATACCGTTTAGTTTCGTGTACAGATTGAGTGCCTTTCATATATTCTTCATAACCAAATCAGTTTATTTACCAAATATACGAAATGCATAGTGGGACTTGATTTCCAGAGTAGCAGAGTCACTGAAAGCACTCAGCAGATCCAGGAAGTCCTCAAACGTGAGGCTTCCATCCTTCTGTTCAGATGTTGAGAATACATGGCAGATTCTTGTCCTGAAAGGGTTTGACTGTGACAGGAACAAGTACAAGGGTCAGTGCAGGTATCAGTAATTGAATCACTTCCTCTATAACACAGAGAGAACTGGTCAGTCCTTGTCAGTCCAACTAACCGCAAAGTATTCACCACAATTCCCGTTAAAATTAAATGCAATTTTACCTTGAGTTCTGGCAGAGTAAGGATCCTCTCCATTGGGACTCTGACATTTGGGAGGTCTTTCTCATCTTTATTGAGCAGTTCAGTGAATCTCTTGTGAGCACTGACCGAAAAAGGGAACCAAAACTTTAGTTATTTATTTCAACAACCAGTAACGCATTAAATGATTGTAAACACGATTGTAATGCAGGATGCAGTCGATCACTTACAGAAGAATTTCTTGTTTTGTCAAGAATGTCAGTTCCTAAAAGACAAAGTTTGTATTATTATTATTATTATTATAATGGTAACAGTGCACTGAGTGTCTAAATAGTCTCCTTACTTCGTCAGTGATTTAACTTGCTTTAGCATCGACATTAGCTTCCACTCTTTATCAGCGTGACAAGTGACGTCAACGTTACATTAAGTTTATAAGAAATAACATAGACCTCGAATAAATCATCATGTTCCAGTAATGACAATACCTGAATAGTTTCGTTCTCATTAAAAACTTAGGCTCTCTGAGATGATAAATTATTCTCGGTAATTACAGAGTGTGAAAACAACTGTTCGCAACTTTAGCCACTCGGTTTTCGTCTGTAGCGATGTAATAGCAGCTTCTGAGGACTTTACTTTGGACACTTACTTGATATTCTGAGAGCAAATCCTTTCCAAGTTGACTTGCTGTCGTTCCCATTTTGAATTTTTTCACTCGAAGATGTGCTTTTTGGTGTTAGAAACACTACCACTACTGAACAACTTGTTGATTTTACATCGCTTACTTCCGGTCTCTGGTTATCGCATTCTATTTCCTGGTTGTAGATACGTAACTGTTTCTATGGTGACGTACTTGTAAACAGCTGCGATACGAACAGCTCAACAATAACTAACAGGTGGCATTTAGTGCTGCTCTGAAGAATACATTTTAAGTAGCCAACTTGTTCTTTAATGAATATTTCCCATGTTTGAGGATACTTTATGAGCTGCTTCTACTTCACCATTTGTCAAACTGCTAATAAACGCTTTTCAGATTTTACCCTGTAGCTAAGGATTAAACAGTTAAATTCAATCACTTTGAAGAAATTGCCCATCTCAAAATGTCTAGTATAAACTAATATTTCATAACTGAAGTGAAAATGAGAGAGAAGTGCATAATTAATTTTTAAGGAAGTGTTTGACTTTTCTTGTTTTTCCTAACTCATTGTAGCTATATAAAGAAGTTTTTTTTTTCTTTTTTGATTTTTCTGCAAATGGTGATGAGCTGACAGACAAATGAATTTCCCTTGCATTTTATTTGTTCATTTTTATTGTTTGGCCTGTTTGAATTGATTAATTTATTCTTTCTCTCTATTTTTGCAGAATGCATTTTTCATCAAAAGTCCAAGCAAAACCACAACATTACTAATCATCTTTGCTTTATTGTAGTTTTACCACAAATATTGTCTCTTTTGCGACAGAAACAAACTAAACTGGTGTTTTAGTACATTATCTTCTATACACAAAATTAGTATGACTCATCAATTTAGCTTACAAACATTAAAAAAAACTTAATGATATACCTACAAGACAGCAACTATTGCCAGTGTATTCATTAATAGATCATCAGCTAACTAGTAAAATATTGAGGGAATTGAACACAAAATAATAAATGTATATAATTGTGCTAATTATACTACAAAATATATATAAAGCAGATGAGAAATAAATGGGGATCCCAGCAGAGAGATCAGCAGATGATTAAATTAGCACTGGAAGAAAGACAATCTAAGCTCCTGGATTTGTGTCCCAGTCTGTTGTATCTGAAACAGAAGAATAAAAACAATTACCTTTCAAGCAGGTACAACATGCAAACAATTAAGTGTAAATATATCTCATCATTCTCTCATATTTTTTTACGCCGCTCTGTAATACCAAGGTAAAAATTACATTACTTTTTTGTTAATAAATATAACAACTCTTCCGATGTTATTCTCCTCAGATTGTACCTGTCATTTTCGTCCCCTCCTTGGTCTCAGCTGAAACACCGATGCCATACTCATTTTCTCCAGTGACTCTGAAGAAGTAGATTCCTCCCTCCTCCAGGTCTGACACCTTATAGGACAGTCGGCGGCACTTGTCTGTAAGTCTTGTCCACCCTTTTCTGCTGAGGTCTCGAATGTCCACAAGGTAGTGTTTGACAGGAGCTCCTCCTTCATTCTCAGGAATGTCCCAGGTAACAGTGGCAGAGTTCTTGGTCACATCCTTTACTGTAATATGAGCAGGTGGACCAGGGGAATCCAAAACCCTCACATTCAAGGTCAAAGAGGCAGATCCAGCAATATTTTGCAGTTTGACTATGTATTTGCCAGAGTCATCACGCGTTGCCCTTTCCACTGTGATAGAGGTGCTGGAACTGGTGGTGTTGATGAGTCCTCTTACTCTCAGATCCACATCTGCCTTGTCCCATGACACTGTGGGGACAGGTTTACCTGTGAAAGGCACGGTCAAGGTGAAGGAGCCGCCGTCTTTAACAAGTAAAGTCTTCCTCATCTCGGGTGTGGCATCAAACTTGGGTTCCTCCTCTCTCTCGGTGGCTACTTGAGGATCTGTTTCTGGACTTGGCTCACTGATGCCAATCTTATTTATGGATCTGACAATAAAAACATATTCTTCCCCGGATGTGAGTCCACTTACAGTCAACTCTGTTTTATCTGTGTTATGAATGCCAACAGTCCAGTCTTCTTCTGCGGATTTTCTGAATTCAACTTTATACCCTGTTACCTCTGCTCCACCATCAAACAATGGCTTGTTCCACGACAGAGTGATTGAGGATCTGGTTGAATCAACTATGATGGGCTTTGTTGGAGGGGAAGGTAGGAACTTTGGATCTTCTGCGAGGGTGAGCGGGCATGGGAGACTGGGTTCACTTAGCCCTGCAGCATTCTCAGCAAAGACTCTGAATTCATACTCACATCCCTCATGCAGCCCAGAGGCTTTGACTCGTGAGTCATAGACTGGCTTTTTGTTGACTCTTACCCAGCGGACGCCCTGCTTCTCCCTCTTCTCTATGACGTAACCACTGATTCGGCTACCACCATCAGAGGCAGGTCTCTTCCAGCAAATAGTCATACACTCGCTGGTTGCACTCGTGATCTCAACATCCGTTGGAGCAGATGGGATAGTAAAAGGATCCATCGCCCTGATGGGCTCACTTTCCAAAGTCTCGCCCTCCCCATATTTGTTCACTGCCCTCACTCTAAAGAGGTACTCATTTCCTCTGAGCAGCTTGGTTATCTTACAAGTAGTTGCCATCATGCTATCATACAAAAGAGTCCAGGAGACACGGCTGGTTTCACACTTCTCCACAATGTAGTGCATGATCTCAGCACCACCATTCTCATGAGGGGGTCCCCAAGACAGGGTGCATTTCTCTGCTGAGAGTCCAGACACTTCCAGTGGGCCAGCAGGTGGGCCAGGCCTATCTAAGACTTTGATGGTGATAACTTTGGATGTGGTACCGCCGGTATTCTGTAGTGTCAGGGTATACTGCCCAGAGTCTTTCCTAACACTTTCTCTGATTAGTAGAGAGGTATGTGACTTTGTTGCAGTTACCTCAATCCTTCCCTTGGTGCCAATATTTCTACCGTTCTTCAACCAGTACACTGTAGGATTAGGGCGGCCAGATATGTCAGCATCCATTTTGAGGGAGTCTCCTGCTTTGACAATGACCACCTGTCTAAGTTTGTCCTCCAAGATAATTTTGGGTGGCTCTACATCAGGCTGTACAGTCACAGGTCCTGTGGTCTCAGAGGGTGCACTGAAGAGATCGGCTGAATTCTTCGCAATCACACGAAAATCATACTGTTCACCCTCTGTGAGGCCAGTCACCTCCAGGAAGGTGTCCAGTAAGTTGGTAAAGTTGCACTTAAGCCAGCAGCTATCTGGCAGCTCTTTACGCTCAACAATGTACCCAGTTATTTTAGCCCCACCGTCATATTCGGGTTTATCCCATGACAGGGAAACTGAGCTGTTGGTTATATTGGTGACTGTGAGGTTGCATGGGGGGTCACACTGGTCTCTTGCAGCTGCAGGATCAGATGATGTACTGCAGGGTCCAACACCCGCCATATTCTCAGCACAAACACGGAACTCATATATCAGGCCCTCTTCAACACTTGTTACCTTGAACTGGTTCTCAGTCACTGGGCTTCTGTTTAACTTTGTCCACAGAATACTGCTTTGATCTTTGCATTCAATGTGGTATCCAATGATAGGGCTTCCACCATCACTGTCTGGTTTACTCCAAGCAATGACCATTAAAGACTTTGAGGCCTGTACCACATGGAGGTTGGCTGGAGGACCAGGGGACTTGAAGGGATACTGAGCAACAATAGGTTCAAATTCAACAAACTGGCTCTTGCCATAGCGATTCTCTGCAGCAACACAAAACTGATATTCAGTACCTTGTGTCAGACGGGAAATTTTGATTGATGTTCTTGCAATGGTAGCTGACACAGTCTGCCACGCTGTGCTCCCTGTATCTCTCTTCTTAAAAACATAATTAGTGATTTGAGATCCGCCAGTATAATGTGGTGGCTGCCAAGACAAAGACACAAAGTCAGCGCTCACTTCATCCACACTCAGGTCACATGGTGGTCCAGGTCTTTCAAAGACATTAACTAAAATTTCAGCAGATGTGCTTCCCACAGAATTGCTAAGAGTCACCTCATAGGCACCGACATCTAGCTTGGTGGCGTCTTTGATGATGATCTGAGATGACGAGTCAGTTGTTTGCACATTTACCCTGCTTGTCTCTTTCAGTACGTTGCCATCTTTTTTCCAGGCTGCTGTGGGTGGAGGTACACCTTTGAATGGAACCTCAATCTTTAAATCATTCCCTGCCTTCACACTGAATGTGTTAGAGAGCAAATTAATAATTGGCCCAGCACTAGTATCCTTTACAGCAACAGGTGCCAGCAGTGACTTTGGTTCACTCCTCCCCTTTTCATTCACAGCACTTACCCTAAAGAAGTACTCCTTTCCTCTTGTTAGTCCAACAACAGTCACTTCCAGTGCTCTACTCTCTGAACATATTGCCCATGTGTCATCTCCCTTGGTTTGCATTTCTACTATATAGCCTGTGATTTTACTTCCACCATCATGGTCTGGCTTCTCCCAGGAGAGTTTAACAGTATTGCTAGTAACATCACTGAGTGTGATTTTGCCAGGAGGCAGAGAAGCCTCAGACACTTTAACAGCTTCAGCGGTCTCTGCTGGAGGCCCAGCCCCAAACTCGTTCACAGCCAGAACACGGAAATGATAAAAGCATCCTTCCTGGAGATGGTCAATCTTGTATGAGTTTCTGACACAGCTGCTACAGACACTTGTGAAGGCTTTTCTAGCCTCCTCTCGCTTCTCTACAATGTAGTGTGAAATCTTTGTTCCTCCATCAATAAGCGGTGCCCCCCAGGAGATGGTCACAGAGTCTCTCTTTACTTCCTTCACCTCTAGGTTTGTTGGTGCACTGGGAGAGTCTAGTACTCTGACATTGATGAATGCAGATCTAGTGCCATTGCAATTCTCAGCAGTCAACACATACTTCCCTGTATCGTTTCTGTTGACATTCTCAATCAGTAGCACCGTGTAGGAGTTTGTTACCTCAATTTGAGCTCGTTCACATAAAGCACCATCTTCCTTTGACCATTTAACCTCAGGCTCTGGCCTTCCTTTTATGGTAACGAACAGACGTAACGTGGAACAGGCTCGAACATTCACAATCTTCCTCAAGGCAGTGTCCAACTCAATCTCAGGGGCCTCCAGTTTTTCTGCTGCTTTCACAGACCCAGGTAGATCTACATACTCTCCAACTCCAGTGGCATTCATTGCACAAATGCGAAAATTGTACTCTGCATTTTCTTTCAGTCTCTTTACAGCGTAGTTTGTTTCCGTTATACCTGTGCTTGGTGTGCATACAGTCCACTCCTCCTCATCCGTTTCTTTACACTCAACTACAAATCCACTGATGGCTGCTCCACCATCATAGATAGGCTTTGACCAGGTCAGAGACACTGTACTGCTAGAGTAGTCCGTCACTTTAGGGTTGGTGGGGGGACCAGGTGGGTAAGTAGCTTCACAGACTTTTATATACTCACTTGGCTCACTTGGTGCACCTGCACCACCAGCATTTTCTGCCATCACTCTAAACTGATAGTAATGTCCCTCAGTGAGCCCTGTGCATCGGAAACGTAAATCGTTCAGTCTTCTCTTGTTACATTTAGTCCACCTGACACCCTCTTTGTCACGCTTCTCCAAGATGTATCCATCAATCTCTGAGCCCCCATCACTCTCTGGCCTTTCCCATGTTAGTGCTATAGAGTCACCAGTCACAGCGCTGGCCACAGGGGTAGAAGGTGCAGTAGGTGCTGTGAAAGGGTTCTGTGCAACAAAGGGGTCTGACTCTAAAAATTCACCAACGCCAAATTTATTCACTCCAGCTACTCTGAATATATACTCTTTGCCAGCCACCAGTTTTGTCACTTTGTAACTGACAGCTTCAACTTGAGGGTCAACCCCTGTCCATGTGACACGGCTGGTCTCTCGTTTTTCAATGATGTAGTGGGAAACACAGGCACCACCATCGTTTACAGGGGGATTCCAGTTAAGGTTACACTTCTCTGCACTGACAATTTTCACCCTCAGAGGCCCATCGGGAGGACTGGGCCTATCCAGGACCCTCACATTAACTGGCACAGATGTAGTTCCACCAATGTTACTAAGGACTAATACAAAGTGCCCCCCATCCACTCGTGCACAGTCCCTGACAGTCAGGGTTGTGTGAGTGAGGGTGTTTTTGATCTCCATTCTCTGTGTAGCCTTGTTGATTTCTTTTCCGTCCTTCAGCCACATTACATCAGGGAGAGGCTTACCAAAGTAATCAGCTTCAATAACAAATGTCTCACCAGCCTGGACACTGGTAGCGCTCTTGAATTTCTGATCAATGAATGCTGTGGGTCCTTCGATTACATCCTGAGCAGTGATCTTTACACTTTCTGAGGGTGCGCTCCAAACTCCAGCACCATTCTTGGCTGTTACTCTAAACTCATAGCTTTGGCCTCCCGTCAGACCTGTGACTGCGAACTGATTCTCAATAACATTGGTGAAGTTCGCCTTCATCCATCTGCCATCTGGAAGCTCTCTCTTTTCCACAACGTAACCTGTAATGGTGCTTCCACCGTCATACTTGGGTTTCGCCCACTCGAGTGTGATGTTCTCTCTTGTGATTACAACAGCTTCAGGTTTACCCGGTGAATCGCATGGGTCTCTTGCAACATAAGACTCCGATGTCTTGCTAGTTGGACTGAGTCCAGCAATGTTCTCAGCAAAGACTCTGAATTCATACTCGATGCCTTCCTGCAGCCCACTCGTTTTGAAGCGAGTATTAGGAATAACAAGCTTGTTCAACTTGGTCCATAAAATGCTGTTCTTCTCTTTGCGCTCAAGGTGATAGCCGATGACGGGGCTGCCTCCATCTCTGATTGGAGGCTCCCATTCAACAACCATGCTGTACTTTGTCACTGTGGACACAAGGGGGGTGCCAGGAGAAGCAGGCACACTAAATGGATACTGTGCAATTACAATAGGAGAGGTGATGGCAGTACTCTTTCCATACCTATTTTCTGCAAGCACTCTGAACTGGTATTCACTCCCTGTCTTCAGCTTGGTGACTTTGATTGTAGTTCTAACTGTTGTTGCTGACACAGTCTGCCACTCTGTACATGTAGTTTCACGTTTCTCCACTACATAGTTGTCTAGCTGACAACCTCCTGTGTATTCAGGTGGCTCCCAGGAGATGGTAACATAGTCAGAATTGACTTCATCAATCCTCACAGGTCCTGTGGGTGGGTCTGGTTTTTCGAGAACGACCACCACGATTTCTCCTGTAAATGTCCCAGCACTGTTGCTTGCCGTGACTGAGTATTGACCAGAGTGTTCCCTGGCAGCATGTCTGATATGAAGAACTGTTAAAGAGGGGGTCGTTGAAATCTCTAGCCTTGATGACTCTTTTAATAACTGACCATCCCTTTTCCATTCAATCTTGGGTGCTGGTTGCCCAGACACTGGAATCTCTACTTTCAGATTTTCACCATTCTTGACACTGAATGTGCTGAAAGTTATCTGGAGAGTTGGCTTAATGGCATTTTCTGTATCTGTCGCAGAGCCAGGTGGTAGCCTTGGGTTGTTTTCTCTGTTCCGCACAGTGTCAGAGGGACCTGTTGTTAAAATTAAATAAGCATTACCTAATTATACTTGGTACATGTGGTTAGTGATAAGACAAATCATCAAAAATCTATGGCTTTTGAATGCATTTGAGTAAACCCATCAATCCATTTAAAAATATGGATGACTTATTTTTGTTTGGTTTGCATCTAATAAAAATGTATGTATTCTGGAAAACCACAACAGAAGGCAGACTAACAGTAACAATAATGGATATGAGTTTCCTTTGTTTAAAACAAATTGGTTTTGTTCATTTGTTTTTTAACTTTATTACAGTTTAAATCTCCTTTTTAATATAAGGTAGAGCATGAATAAATACTATTTAGGTTACTGAATACATAACATACCTTGGACAATGCGTGTGGAGGATGACTGAGAATCCGCTGCTGTGAGCTGAGTATCAGTCTGTGGGGTCATATTTATATTTAGTGTGTGAGCTTTATTTTTTGCTTTCTGTAAAGCTTCATGTTCTCATACAAACAATTGCTACATTCATCATCATAGCATTTTGATAAAAGAAAAATTATTCAAAACCAGTTATAAGGGGTGAGGACTCTGTTACTCCTCTGGGTTTGATGTGTTGGTAACAGAAACTCTTGATGGTGATAAAAATAACTAGAGGCATGCTGGACCACACTCCTATCTGCTCATATCTCTATTAACTCTATTATTAAGTTTCATTAGGTTTAAAGCAGTTCACTTTGCTAAGAAGCACAATAAAAAAATCTCAAAGAAGAAAATCTGAGCTGCCCTCAACCTTTGCTGCATTTCAGTGACCTTTAAAATATTCTTTGAAAGTATTATAAACACAGCTGTACTTACTGCATCTTTGTTTGCATCCATCCTTCCTCTCATTTGTCGTTTTGAGAGAAATATAAAGATTTAAAATCCAGTTCAGTTATGAAGCATCCACTGTGGTGATCCCCGACACTCTGTCGCAGACATGCACAGCTCTGCCAGTCACTGCCTGCTTTATCTCCAAATGCATGTGGTGACTAAAATAACCATGCTGCCTTGACTGGCCAGCTGCTCGTGCTTTCAAAGTTAGTTGAGCCTGCATAAGTCAGCTGGGGGAAACTGGGGCATTGCTCAACATTGAAGTATTGTACACATATGTCTGGGGTTTTCCAACATGGCTTGACAGTTACGATAACTTCTAGAAACATTTGTTTGTGTGTTTAAGGAGAGGATGGTGTGTGTGCACTTCTTTAAGTGAACAGTACTGTTTCTGTAAGCAAATGGTCAGCCCTTATAGGTAGGCTACGAAATAGAGGAATCAGGGTGCAAGTCTATTGTGTGATCACACTCCACAGCAGAAGGTGGCGGTAATGCACCAAATACTGGATGCCAACCGCCGGAAAGCTACAAGAAGAAGAAGAAGGAAAAAGACACAGAAGAAGAAGAGGAGGAAGAAGAAGTCCCCCGGCTTCAGCAGCACAAATAATCATGCCACTCGAGTTTGTTTACACGAATCAGGATTTTGTGACAGACGTGCGGCGGAGCAGTGACAACACTTCTGGGATGGCACCAGCGCCAACCAGGCTTGACACGAGCCTCCAGGCCGGCTGGACAGACAGGATGGAGAGGGGGCTTTTCCGGTACCACCTGAATGACCTGGAAACACGCACCGTGCCGGGTGCGCGTGGTTTTGTTGCCCAGTTGAATATTCAGAGAGGAACAGAGAGGAGAAAGCCTCAGGAGATACGGAGCGTCCAGCAGGAGTTCAACGCCAGGCAGTTTAACTTTAACAAGATCAACCCGGAGGAAATTCTGTTTGAGATGATAAAGAACAGAGAGAAAGACCCAGCGGAGAGTAACAGTGGACAGTCGGGTCAGTCCTGTAGGATGATGGTGCTGGTCAATGTCAGTCCTCTGGAGTTTGGACACTGTCTCTTCGTTCCCAGCCCGTCGCGTTGTTTACCGCAGATTCTGAACAGGTTCTCCATCCAGGTGGGTGTTGAGTCTGTGCTTCTGAGCTCCGACCCTGGCTTTCGTGTGGGTTTCAACAGCTTAGGAGCATTTGCGTCTGTCAATCATTTACACATGCATGGCTATTACCTGGACCATGAGCTTAAAATAGAAACCATGCCGGTCAAGCCTCTGCTTCCCGAAAAGGGATTTCACCGCCTGTTGGACTTCCCCACCGGGTTTTTGTTTTACGCAGAGGCAGGGGATGTGGAGAAAGTTGCCACAGCCATCTGTGATGTGACAAACTTTCTTGTGACTGGTGATATTGCTCACAACCTGTTCATGACTAGAGGGTGTCCGCCCTGTGAGCCCGCACAAAACGATCCGGATCCCTGTTCGAGGAAAGGAGTTCGCGTCGCTGTGTGGCCCAGGAAATCCTGCTTTGGTGCCAAAGAGGAGTCTGCGTTCAACGTTGCTCTCTGTGAGCTGGCTGGACATTTACCGTTTAAAAACAAGAGGGACTATGAGCTCGCTACTGAGAAAGACATTATAGATGACATTCAGAGTTATCTCCTGCCTGACGAGGAGTTTCACAAGTTGGAACAGCAGCTCACTCGTCATTTAAATGGTGTATAATATAATAAAACAGACAAACAAACAAACGGAAACTTGTTAAGCCTTGTGCCCAAGTTGCATATTTAAGTTTTCAGTGTTTCAGTGGAGATGTAAAGTTACAACATTGACTGGATTGTACTTGGGGAGCCCTGCAGAATTTGCTATACTGCACCTGTCTCATATGGGTCAGTCACAAATGAGGGTTGACAAGATGAGCAATTCAGAAATATCTTTTAAATATGTGTTAAAAACATGCTTCAGACTTGTTAATGCCCCAGAAAATGTCAAATGGTGTAACCACAAAAGAATGATACATATTAAATATGTGATCCACCCATACTGGATATAAGTGTAGGCTATTTATACTTTCTTCTGAAAACATTGAATTGAAATAGATTGTTTTTTTTTTTTTAGGTATATAGATTTTCTTCTTCCTTTCTCTCCATTCTCTATGTTCTCTAATACAATAACCAACATGAACTATATTGGCCTCTATCAGACAGACTTTCTAATAGGAGTCAAATGGTGTAACCCAGGGATGGGCCACTTATTCCACAAAGGGCTGCAGTGCTGGGACAAAGTATTTGCCCCTTTCCTGAATTCTCACTTTTTTGCATATTTGTCACACTTTAATGTTTAAGATCATCAAACATATTTTAACATTATACAAAGATAACCCAAGTAAATATAAAATGCAGTTTTTAAATGATGATTTCATTGATTAAGGGAAAAAAAGCTATTCAAACCTACCTGGCCCTTTGTGAAAAAGTAATTGCCCCCTTGATAAATCATGAATTAACTGTGATTAACAAATCAATTTTTTTTGGAAAGCTGAGTCCAATGTCACCATCCGCACCCAGGCCTGATGACCACCAGACCCGTTGAATCAAGAAATCACTTAAATGGAACCTGTGTGACAAAGTGAAGTAGGCTCAAGATCTCAAAAAGCAACATATCATGCCATCATTAATTCTACTCTTTACACTTAAAACAGGTCAGAATATCTCCTGCGAAGACGTAATGACAGTTCCTGGATAAAGTAACAGGAGGAACATGGATTCCCAGAACAACAGGAGAATGAGGTGAGCTTACATATAGAGACAACATCTTGAAAAATGACACTAAATCATGATGACTCAGTCTCAAGGGCGGGATTATTTATCAGAAAAGCAGTCTATACTGACCGTCACTGATGATGCTGATAACAATGTGTGAGACCGAACATGGCTGAAGGTGTGGCTTGCTGCGCTATTGTTGTATCAGGGCTAAACAAAAGTTTATAGAGGTTATTTGCAGCTACAATAATATTTTCACTGAAAACAGTTGGACATGTCACAGTAGTGTAAATGATGAAATTAATGGCTGAACTCCATTTTGCTGCTTTGCCTGCAGGGTGTTGGCTCACTGTCTTACTGCAGTCAGGGACATCTGCGCTTTTACTACTGTAACAACTCAAGATGACAGCTGTGAAATAGACTAGAATCAGACATGGGCAAGTGTAGTCTTAACTCCCATCCTCCTCTTAGTGCTCACATTTTGGGCTGATGAAACACACAGATACAGCCCATGTTAAAGTCTCCTCACCAAGCCTGACCTTGGTGCTCTGATCAAGAGGGATCAGTGTTAGACATTATCCCTGAAGAGCACATCATCTGCCAGAACTACATCACCAAGGTTGCAGTGCTAAGCCAAGCAGTAAAATCAATGAGCATAGATACCTGCTCATTCATTTTAATGAGGTTCCTCAGTGGTGAGTATAAAACCAGTGCATTGATTTACTCAACTTCATTTATACAGCACTTTTCATACAAACATACAGCTCCAAGTGCTTCACAGAACGAGATTAAACCAGCATAGGAAAGTGTGTGGTGGGCTCTAAGAGAATATTGATTCAAATAAAAGAAAAAATATTCTTATATTTTCTGTAACTTTACCTAAGAAAAGGGCGAGTCAGTGGTTATATTGTATGTTTAGCTGCTGTCATGCTCATTTTTCCCTAGTGAAATAAAGATTTCACAATATATTTTCCTTAGCAGTGATTTTGTGCTACTTTGATTAAGAGAAGCCAGTAGTTTAGTTTGGTCATTAACCTTTGATGTGTTGCAATGATAAGACTGGTTGAGCA
>OMNW01009655.1:23650-37301 GCA_900303245.1 Selene dorsalis
CTCATTCATTTTAATGAGGTTCCTCAGTGGTGAGTATAAAACCAGTGCATTGATTTACTCAACTTCATTTATACAGCACTTTTCATACAAACATACAGCTCCAAGTGCTTCACAGAATGAGATTAAACCAGCATAGGTACTTTGTAGCTTTGCTGAGTAAACACTGGCTGGCATGAAGATATCCGTTATAAACAATGATATGTCCAGAGAGTCACCCCCATGGCCACCATTCTCCTATATGCTGGGTCTTGTCAGTGTCTGTTCGATGAACCCTGCATAGATTGTTTAGAGGCTACAAATATGGTTTATACTGTTTCTGTTAGAGAAAATAACCCCGAGATTAAATGCTCCCTGACAAAGACTGAACATTTTTGTCTATGTAATATCTTTGCTATACATATGATGCTGGAAATACTGTATGATACACCATGCACATGTTAACATCTTCTATTAATATAGTAATACTAAAGTTTGTGAGATGAAATAACTTCCTTTTACACTCAAAACACAATTACATTTGAGTTATACAGTTGTTAGTCAATAATGAATTTATTTTCAGGTAGTAATCAATCACATGGCATTAAGGAGCTGCTGCGTGTCCTCCAGTCCTGTGTAGCTGACATTTTGACACGATGCACATGTATGGAACAGGTACTCCCTGAATATCCTCACTATTTACAGCTGACAGTCCATTGTGTATACTCACTATTTACATTTGCGATGCACGTGTAGACTCACTATTTACATCTGACAGGCCACATGCAGCCTATACACGTACACTTTGTCTCTTGTAAATGTTACATAGCTAATGCATGCTGAGCCAACACCACCATGGTTATAACCAAGAAAATGACAAAAACATCACCATAGTTTGTTTTGCAGAGAATACAGAAGAACAGCTAACAGCTGTTCAGACTCTCCCCGCTGCTAATTTATGCTAACTGTAAAACCATTTGCAACAGCAACATATTTACTATACAAATATGAGTTTGTTATCAATGAACTCATCTAACTCGTGATGAGAAAGCAAATATGCATTCTTCTGAGAAGTAGGCTATACTTTAATATCTTAGAGACAAATTCACCAATATTGGTTAGTTGCATCACTTTTCATTGAAATTTAGTTTTTTTTTTTCCCCACACCGTTTCATGTTTACTGATTTCTTTTAACGCTAAAGAATAAAACTCAATAAAATGTTTAAATAAATAAATATAAGTAAGACTGATTACTTTACAATTTGTTTGCACAGAAAGAATTGGACTTAGTAGAAGAGAAAAAAACTGGGCCCTTGTGTCAACCTTGAACCCTTGGGCTGTGACGCTTGACAAAGTCAAACCTGTCATGCATCTTTCTCATGGGGCCCAGCATGTATACAGATTATTTACAGTTAATGCTTCAGAGGACAGACAAGAACATCCACACCCCCATAACTAGCAGTGAGAACAGAAAACCTCTATGAGCCTGTCTGTGTATTTACTATAGGGACAAGCGTCATATGTTGTTCAAAACTGATTGTTTGTCTTTCTCTGGCATGTAAAGAGTGTTTGTAGTATAGGATGGGTGGTTTCCAAGAAAACTTCAAAGGTACATAATCTTCCCTCTTGTTGGTCTGATTACAAGCACCTGCAACTTAACCACGTTTGTATAACCAAGACAAACACTGTAAAGATGTTAATATCATCTCTCACCTCTCTAAGTGTGTTTCCTCTCACCACAAATCCTTTGTAGCCATAGAGATTGATGCTGCTGTATTGTATCATGGGTTATGTGAGGATAAAGTTTTGACAAGTTAAACAATGAAAAGAGACATGTAGAATCACAAGACTGACAAACCCAAACCCAAATTGACAGATCACCTTAACACGTGCTCTCACGTGAAGAGTCCACATCCCATGTGCAGTGTGGAGGGTGTGACTATGGGGGAGTGTCCTCATATTAAAGCAAACACCCATCTCTGTTCATCTACACTTGAACTGAGGATGCTCATGGCCTTTAAAGTGTCCGTCCTTTTTGCCATTTTCAGCTCAGTTGAATAATTCAGCAACTGTTACACCATAAACATACAGAGAAGAATCGGAAATAATGGGCTGCGTTCAAAGCTTCAGAGAGTTGTGTGACCGTTCAAAAAATACCAATGTTCGCCTCAGTCTTCCAGCAGTTTGCTTCGTATGGCAGATAGCAATGATCATCTTGTTCGGGGTGTTTATTCGTTACAATGAAGAATCAAGTCCGTTCTGGATAGAGCACAGAAAAGCTAAAAACATATCGAGTGACATTGAGAATGACTTCTACTTCAGATATCCAAGTAAGTGACTATTTAGATTCTGTTTTCTTTCTGTTTCTCGTTCTAATATTGTATTTCTTATATTTCTATTATGTTTTTACACACCTGTTGTACCTTAAACTAGGTGTCTACATGGACCAGCCATACCAGGTGACTGATTTTAATGTTGTGGCCGACTGATGTATGTCTGTGGCCTGTTTTAAGAGTTGATTCTGAATCAATAGTAATTTGATATCAAACTTTAATTGTTGTTTCATGCTTTTATGGCTTGGTTCAGTCAAACAAATACACAGATTATTCAAAACATTAAAGCCAGTCACTTCTTTTAATGTTATGCATCTGTTTTTTGTTTTGTCTTTTTTTTTACTATGTTTCTGAACTTTTTTTTATCTTACTAATATTATGCTGGAAATTGTCTGTTTTCATTATGGTAAAATATGTTTCTATGTTCTATCAGGTTGATTATACCGTAGCTTACTGATTATGTTGACCTAACATATTATTCCTTTCTACATTGCTGACAAGGATGTGATGGGCACAAGTGCACATTTTCCCTGGGGTTCAACTCCCCCAGGTTCTTTTTACAGCTGACAACGTTTTTCTCTGTGTCTGGCTTTAAAATGTCTCTCATTTTGCTGTTATATATTGTATTGGCTAGAATTTCAGACGAGAGTCTTGTCTTGGGTGAGATACGGGTGTGGTTGTGCTGTACACCACCCATGGTGTCAGTGACAGTCTTTCACGAAGCCATCTCAGATATGTGTGGTGTTGGATGTCGGATGATAGATGTATGTCCTGACACAGGTTGTTGTCTGAGTGCTACTGAGCTCTCATCTTGAAGTCACAGGACCTTTTTGTTTTTTCAACACAACAGCCATTGCCAGACTATCAGGAGTGTGGTCTGAAACATCTGCAACCTTTGTTGTTGCAGAGGTGAAAATATGTTCAGTCTGTTGTGGTATAGGTTTTGTTACAGTGGATTGTTTGCTGCAATTTCTTTTATACAAATTATAGTGTTTCACAGTGCAGTGGGAACTTATTGTGTGCCCTGAGATGTGTCGGGCAGTCACAGTGTTGCATTGTAAACGATACCGGCTTTTTTATGCTGGTATCCACATACATACCACATTTGTTGGTTGTAGCAGATGTTACAAGTTAATATCAGCTGCAGGGGATTAGTGCCTGATTTCCCCTTTTTATGCAATGTGTCCTGACATGTTCCTGCACTGTGAGGATTTGTTTTGAAAGCAAACATTTTATAGTACAACATTGTTTCTAGTGGTATATCAGGTCACCTTTAAATATTGCATTTAAAGTACCTATATGTTTCTTATAGACCAACCAAGAGATGCAGTATATCTGTGATAAACCAAGGATTGATAGTAATAATTTAAACATAAAGGTATAGTAAAAACCGAATACAAAGAAAAATGACACAGGCAAGCCTAAACGAGTAGCTACCAAAACTGGTTTAATACAAATGTCTATACTAGGATGTAATGATAAAGTAATAAAATTATACCATATTCATATTTCCTGCTGGATATTTCATCTCTTCCTTCCCCCACCTTCGTCCTAGGTTTCCAGGATGTCCATGTGATGATCTTTGTTGGATTTGGCTTCCTGATGACGTTTCTCAGGAGGTACAGCTTCGGTGCCGTGGGCTTCAACTTCCTTATTGCTGCCTTCGGCCTCCAATGGGCGCTGCTGATGCAAGGCTGGTTCCACTCCCTGGACTACAGTGACGGGAAGATCAAAATTGGAGTTGAAAAGTAAGTCTTTGGTGAATGAAAGAAACCCTTTCTTTTGATTCTCCTTCATTTTGATGATGGTTTTGTCCACAAATAATAAAAGATCGATGTAACACAAGCAGTCACAACTGTGGGAATCAAAAGCAAGGACTGTTATTGAAGTCCAATTCTTTTGTTTAGTGAAGTGAATATGTCTGATGGGAATACATTCCCATCTGAATAGTTATCATAGACAAAAAAAAAAAAAAAACACACACACACACACCAGGATCAGCAGTAAGGTGGAGAAACCAGTCTAACAGATACAATATAGCCAGCGAAGTCAGTGGTTGGAAGGTAAACAGAAACTCAGTTTAATGAGAAATGATGATACTGTTGATGTTCTGCTAAGTCACTGTGTCAACAGATACATGCGTCTGTTTGTGTATGCAATAAAGAAGAAGTGACAGCCAGAATCAGTTCATGTGATACTGATCTTCAGGAGTTTTAGTCTATCGAGTCGCTTGCCTGAATAACTGCCAAGTTTGACCAGCACTGATTTTCTCATATTGTCTCATTTGTCCAAAACGTTTTCCCCCCTCAGCCTGATCAATGCTGACTTCTGTGTGGCGGGCTGTTTAATTGCCTACGGGGCAGTGTTGGGCAAAGTCAGTCCAGTCCAGCTGATGGTTCTGACTCTATTTGGGATCACACTGTTTGCGGTGGAGGAGTACATAATCCTGAACCTCATACACGTAAGTTTGAACCATTACTGTTTTGCTGTTATGTTGAAATATGGATTTAGGTGTAGGATTTCTAAAATGTACTCTAATTGTTGCTATTATAGTTAATGTTAAGATTTTCTTTAATGAAGGCCAGAGATGCTGGAGGCTCCATGGTGATCCACACATTTGGAGGATATTATGGTCTTTCCATCTCATGGATGCTCTATAGGCCAAATCTGGACCAGAGCAGTCGTCTGCAGGGCTCCGTCTACCACTCAGATGTATTTGCTATGATTGGTGAGAATGATTTTCAGCTTAATATTTGTTTTACATCCCCCCAAAAATCCAGTATTTACAAGGATCTTTGATCTCTATCTGTTAACTCCCTGCTTACTGTGCAGGCACCCTCTTCCTGTGGATGTTCTGGCCCAGCTTCAACTCAGCCATCACAGACCACGGGGACGGGCAGCACAGAGCAGCCATCAACACCTACCTGGCTTTGGCCTCAACCGTGCTCACTACAGTGGCCATTTCCAGCCTCTTCCAGAAGCATGGAAAACTAGACATGGTAACAGAAAGCAGCATTTGCCTCATGTCAATCACCAACAGGGTTACCATAACATTGAGCTATTTTGTGTGTTTATTCTAATTGGTGTGTGCACATTTATAAAGTTGGTACAGTCAGCTTTAGTGCCCCACCTCAACAAACATTACCTTGCAATGACAGTGTGCACATTGTTTTCACCTGATACGGAGAAGCGATATCAAATTGGTGCATTTCCATTTTCTGTGCACCTGTGCCTCAGGTTCACATCCAGAACTCAACGCTTGCTGGGGGTGTGGCAGTGGGAACAGCTGCAGAGTTCATGCTGATGCCCTACGGATCTCTGATTGTAGGATTCTGCTGTGGTATCATATCCACCCTGGGATACATCTACCTCACTGTATGGAATTTCTCCTCTGCCCTTGATTACTGCATTTTCTGCTCTGATAAGACTTTAGACTCAGCTAATCCTAAACGATATGTCTCTTTCAGCCATTCATGGAAAAGTACCTTAAAATCCAGGACACATGTGGAATCCATAACCTCCATGCCATGCCGGGAGTTATAGGCGGGATTGTGGGAGCCATTACTGCTGCAGCTGCAACCGAGTCCGTTTATGGCCATGAAGGGTGAGTGATCGTAGGAAACCAGCAGCCAGAGGTCAGAGTTACTTTCATTTGTAATTTAACTGATATAAATTATGAATTACAAAAAGAAAGTAGCAGCATTTACATATTTTTTGCAGAACAATATTGTGAATTTTCCTTTTTTTTTGTATTAAAGGCTGGTTAACACCTTTGACTTTGAGGGTGCTTTCAAAAACATGACACCTGCACGACAGGGCGGTCACCAGGCTGCCGGCCTCTGTGTGGCTATCTGCTTTGGTGTAGGTGGAGGCATTATTGTCGGTAAGGAATAACCACAGTTGGATCATACTAGCAGTCTGTATGTTGATAACTAATGTTACTGTGTTTGACCAAGATGGGTTTATTTGAACACAGTGTATGACAGATGTATTTGTTCTCTTCTTAGGTTGTATTTTAAGACTGCCAATCTGGGGAGATCCTGCTGATGACAACTGCTTTGATGATGAGCCCTACTGGGAGGTAAGAGAGAAATCTTTAAAGATGTTTCTGCAGTTTGAAATGGGATTTTACGGTAGATAAACACCAGACATCTTCAAGAATGCAAATGTTTTTAATGATAAGTGATGTTGGAGTAGTGTTTTTAGAGAGATACAGTTTGATTTGGAGATGCATCCTCAACCTTTCAGGCAAAAATTATAATCATGTCACATCCTGAACAGTCAGCACCAGGTCCCTTAATCAAACTTTTCTGTTCTAACCAGAAAAAAACTGATATATGCAGCACAACTAAAAAAAATGTTTCAGCAACGTCTATGTAACAGATTTCATAATCTACAAGTATATACTAAAAACAGATTAGACACGCTCTTGCTTACATGTTATCCATGGCTGGACACACATTATTGTTTTAGCTTCCACACCCTAAACCTGTTTTCCACTTATGTCTATTACTGAATGAGCTACCGTCATTCTACTGCCTCTATTTACAAAAGGAACAGCTCATAATTTTCCATTTTCTGACATTCTGACATCACAGCTTCCTGATGATGAAGAAAACATCCCACCAGTCCTGCAGTACAACAACCACATGCGGAACAAGGATGTGTAAGTGTCCGATTAGGTGGTCTATTGGTCATGAACACGTGCTTTTTTCGTAGCAAACAAGCGATGCAGGTAAGTGGTTTTTATTGTTGAGAAATGTGTTGCATGGAACGTCCTCTTGGTGGCAGCACATCCCAACTTGCAGAGGTTTCATGTGACCAATTGTAATTGTGTCCTTTGTTGGGAATTTGTGTTGAATGTGATATGAAGACAGAGTGTGTGTGGACAGCATGGCTCTGCTGACACACAGGCCTGTGCTGTCCCCATCACTGTGGACTAGATTATAAAATGCTGATGCAGACCCTGTGCTCTGCTTTTCCAAGTGAAGCTCACTTGTGCTTTTTGTTGATAGGGGCTGTTTTTTTTTTTCTTCTCAGCACAGCTCTGCCTGTGCAGCTCTTCAAAATGACCTTGAAGTTATGCAACATGAGTCATGTTTACTGTGGAAATGTAAATGATACAATCAGGAAAAAAAAACAGAACCATGGATCACACCAGATTTTATTAATCAGATTCAACCAGTAGAGTGATATCTTCTGCCTTTATGAGCACAGGAACATGTGAAAGCCAGATTTTGGTGAATAAAAAAAAAGGTGATTTTGATTAATGCAGCCGATAGATTAAAAAATGAATCAAACCTTGACACCAAACTTTATTCAGAAAAAATTTGACTTGATAATAACTACATATAATTTAAATATTAGATTGGATCACAGTAAACTTTACTATAAATTGTCATTGTTTTTCACTCATGATGAGATCCCTTTTTTTTTTCCCAGAGCGGAGTCAAATTTCACCATGGAGCAAAGTGACCCGAGGCCTCGAGCCTGAAGGAGCTCACACAACAGAAATATTCATTTGATACTATTATTCCTCCTCAATCAAAAGCTGTTATTTTTCAAACTGTGAATATGTTAAGAGATTATTATTGTTATCTTTTTTTTTCTTTATGTAAAAAAATAAATCTCCCTGTGAAATAATAGTTTTTCTCATTCCACAATATATTTATTTCCAGTTTAAGTCCAGAAATATTCAATAAAGTATTTCTTTTAAATATCATATAAAATGAGTGGCATCATCTTGACTCTAGTATAATATTTTATTTCTTTTAAACACTGAGAGGAAGATAAATTTACAGAGAGCAGCTGCACGTTTCTCTTATTTCACACTGACCAAGATGTTAACAGCTCACAACAGGCCTAAACTGGCTTGACCATTAATGTGAGAACATATCCATGGTTGTGCAGGAAATATTTGAGTACGTTTGCTTCACACCCATGAGTTGCACTTTCGGGATTATTCCGCTTGAGCTTTCACACCTTTATTTGCCCCGAGTTAACTAGTTCCTGTCAGTGTGGCTTGTGTTGTCCTGTGACTTACATGATGTTTGGTTCAACTTTATTTCAACCCCTTCATTTAACATTTATACCAACTGTAAACACTTAGTGGTGTTTCACAACACAATGTAACGTCGACATTTTAAGTGTTTATTAATGTGCAGTATTTGTCAACAGTTTTTATAGATGCACATGGGGGCGTGGTAGTAAAGTGTTACCAGATATTTTTTATCATTGATCTGAAAATGAATGATTTTGTCAAAAGGTATATTTAGAAACTGTAGAATATTTATGTCATGCTGTTAAAAGGCTGTTAATGCTAATGCAATTTTGAAAATTAATAAAGCATTAATAATAAAGCATAACTTGTATATACCTACTTTATTTGAATTTGATGAATTAAGAATGTTTGAGACTTAAGAAATACAGGATTTACCAATGAGAAGCTGAAGAGGAAGTGTTTTTTTTCCTCATTGAAGAACTAGCGGTGTCTTGTTTCGAGTGAGGTCAGACTGAGGGTAAAGGTCACACGGTTATTGCACTCTTGGGACACTGTGGTGACCAACAACAAACCAGAGACTTGCCTAGTCATCGTGACCTCGGGTCAAAGGGGAGCAAAAGAGCAAGGTCACTGACAGGGCTGTGCACACATGCTCGAGTCAATCGTTTTAAAATGAATTAAGAGAGAGAATTCCAGTGGGTTCGTGCAGTAAATATCGCTGGTGTTTTTGCACAAGGATGGGTGGAGAAGAGAGTTCTTTTCAAAAGTTTGATGGTCTTTTAATACTGAGGATAACTTCTCTGCACAGTTTAATTATGCAGCATTTTTGTCAAATCATTTTCTGATGATGGTTGTAATTTCCACGTGCTCTGCCTATACCCACCTTGGCTGAAGCCAGCGGCAGCCCACGGTGGGAGTGTGGATGATTCCCACACATGAGTAGCAGTGAGGAATCCATCTCCTCATCCAGTCTCCTTGCTAACAAAGGCAGGCTTAGTGCTGTTTTCTTTTGTCATCAGTAACGTGTTTGAGTAAAGGAGGTAATGGTGCCACAAGTGCTCCAATTAAACGAGATGCAGCCCTGCTGGGAAGAAAGGCTCCCCTGTTGCCCTCGATCCCCCCCTTACCCCCTAATACGTATACACACACTCACACACACACACAGACCGGGCCTCTTCTCATCCTAACCCCATGCAGTTCCCGCCCCAACTCTACTCATGTTTATTCATCAGCCACTTAAAGGGCAAATGCAGAGGACTGTTAAAACTAACTCAGACTTATTTTGAAATGATACTGGGCCTTTCTCCATCTGAGGTTGAGGGAGCCAGGCAACATGGTACCGTGACAACCATGTTTGAAGTTATTTACCTTCCATGACTACAGATACGGCTTTCGCAAACTCTGCAGGGATGGCAGCAGAGGAGCAAAACTCGGGAGGCCACGGAGAAAGTGAGATGGAAAAACTTTAGGAAGCAAGGGGGCATGAAAAGGGGGCGGGACAGACAGAGAATGAGGCCTCACTTTCACTGCTGATGACTGACTGCCTGCCATACGGGCTCAATCACAATCTTTGATTGACAGGTCGAGGGAAGGAGAGGGTGGGAAAGGGGGTGCAGGAAGAGAGTTTAGAATGAGAGCTGCACAAAACATACTCCCATACAGGGGGCCACGGAGACGCTCATTAATGATAAAGAACATACCAGGAAAAGCATGTTTCTCTGCATGCCAGCGATGTTGTTTGTAGGTTGAGATTAGTTTGTAATCTTCTATACGTCGTGATGTAAAGTGCACAGAACACTACAGGGCTAAGTACAACGTGGGAGGTCGTGTTTGGAGCGCCTGGTTGTGGCTATTTGGCTTTTTGTTCTTTTATTTTTCAGCATTATTCTAATTCAACATTGTCATATTTCTAAGCGTGATCAGACGTGCTGATTCGCGTGATCATTTTAATCTTGCAGTTCACAGATATGTGTCAGTCAGTCTGTGGTAAAACCCCACTGCATTCACTTACAGTTATGAGGTACAGTGGTTACAGAAGTACTTGGGGATCCATGTTCACTCCCTCATAAAGAGAGCTGTAAAAGCTCCTATTGAAAGCATTCAAAGGTCCATAAAACTGTTCATAAACTATTCAAGCCCTTACTCTTTTCCCTCTTTATTCAATCTGCTCACGTTCTGTGCAGCTTCACTGTCCCCTACAGGTTACTCCTTAGCAGGTGCATCTGACTTCTGAAACCATCCTCACTGTTTGGATCTGGACTTCCAGTGTGAGTACCATAAAATACAAGTATTGTTTTTTCCCGCCATCAGACTTGTAAGTATAACTATTGTAAGAACCGCGCTTCTGCTCCTTTATGTCTGAGAGGATAATAAAGTAATTGTATTTTATTGCTTTATCACAGCTTTGGTTAAATATTACTTTACAGGTTTCTGCAGAAGGTCTAATCACTTCATGAAACATGATGCAGGCCTAACAGTAAATATAGCTGATTCCATGCACACGTGGTATCCATCAATATGACCAATAAACTATAGGGAGCATTTTGCATCATTAATACATGAACTTTTGATACCTTAAGTAGAGTGAAATTTAATTTCAATAATAAACTTTCTTTTGTATTTGTACTGAAATAACCCTCTACGTGAAGAGCTTCCACTTGAAATGGACTATTTTGAACACATCCTCTTCTCCATGAAGTCAGCTCAGCCCCTTCAATTGAGGTCCAGAAGGCCTAAATATATGTCTAATCATCTCCACCTTTACCAGCTATGCCAGTAAAATGGCTTATACACCAGCTTATAATTTAATAATGTTGAATCAGTTACAGAGGCCATTTTTCTGCAGTACCACTAAGTCTTGGTACTTTGCCAACATTTTGTGGAGAATTTGGGATGTACCTCTAATGGAGTGTTTTTTGAATTATTGTACTGTTACTTTTACAAACCCTCTGATGAACTGGTGACCTCTTCAAGCCCACAGGATGGATGGATGGATGGATGGATGGATGGATGGATGGATGGATGGATGGATGGATGGATGGTACTTTTACTTTAGTTAATGATCTGAGTATACTCCTTTTTTTGCCATTCATTTTGCAACCTGTTGATGAACCGTTCAGCACTGGCAGGCCCAGGTACCTCCAGGTCTCCCCACGCCACTAACTGTCCACAGAGGCTGCTTAAGTGTCCCTATCGGACCACAGTGGAGAGGAACAGCAGATTAACCATGATCCTATCCGCTCACTGCTAGCCCCTTCATACGCTCCGTTACACCAGCATTTAAAAGGAGGAGGGGACACCATTCAGGCCCATGATATGAATCCCAGACGCAGGGACAAGAACAGAGCTTTCACCCCCGTTTCACAGAAAAGACCCCTTTCTGGCACCCTCTAATTCTGGTTGCTACGGGCTTCTGGGTTCAATGGCGAACTCCTGTTGTGAGGGGACAAAGCCTCTCAGTCATCCGGCCATGGTTGCTAGGGGAGGCAGAATGTATGGGGAGGGACGGGCTGCCGTTGTCCCAGACGAAATGTCTCTCTTAAGGCCACTGAGATCTGGTGATTGACAGGTGGCTACACGCTCCACTGCAGATCACCCGGGAGGTCTGGGGGGCCTTATATCTGTGACCGTGTGTGTGTGTGTGTGTGAGAGAGAGAGAGAGAGAGAGAGAGAGAGAGACAGGTTATGGTGGTTGGCAGGGTGAACAGGGTGTAGAGGGCATACAGCCTTCAAGGTTTCTGCTATTATGAGTGGCACCATTTATTACCTGTAGAGGGAGCTGCTTCCGCTGATCAGATGCTCAATCCCCTGGCAATAACCTACTGTGTTGGTGCGTTGGCCCCTGCACCTGCCCAGCAGTGGCATTAGATATTATTCTGAAGTAGAAGTACTAGCTGTTACAACTATGTGAAAACATAGTCCTGCATCCAAAATCCTACTTCACTGTGCAGAGTCATCTATGAGTTTGACACCAGAAATCGTCTTAACATTAATTTGAGGGAATGTTTCCCTGCGCTCATAAATCTCGGTATCTGAACATTCAAAAATGAATATGAATTTTTGTGTATTGACAGATTATGGATGTTCCATGGGGAAGAAATTTTCATTTTCATCAAGGAACTTGTAAAAACAGCAGATCAGACACAAATTATCAATTCCAGCACAGCAGGGATGTGTCTTTATACATTTCTGAAGGCACAAGTGTACAAATACAATCAGATAATATAATCTACAGTGAAAAGATCCCTATCACTGCAACTATGTGACTAATAGATTCCACTGATGAGATTTACAAGCAACATTTTACTGTTGTTGCTGTTTGACTTGGAGCTACTTTTAATCAATACTGCTGGTTATTTTTGTCCGGTGGAGATGTCTGGCAACTGCAAACTGGTTGTGATTAATATGGCCAGAAAGAACAAAATCAACCTCCTCCCCTTCCTCCTCTCTTGTTTTTTTTTTTTTTGTTTAGTTTTTTTTTACTTCTCTTTAATATTTGTTTTTTTGTATTTCTGAGATAATGTATCATTTTGGACTCAAAGAGTTATTTTTATGACACTGCCTGGGTAGTTTAAAGGGGGAAAATGTGATAAGGGCCCCCTGTTAAAATACTGTTCGGTTTTTTGGTTGTTTTGTTTTGTTTTGTTCTTTTAAAGGCTCACAGGCCAAAAAGACGCAGTCACTGGTTTAATATGTACCAATATATTCAGTAAATCTCCAGATGTATTTTCTAAAAAATATAGTGTTTTCCAAATAACACTGAAAAGATTGAGAGTGATAAGAATCATGAATGACAATAAAGTAAATGTCTGTATACAGATAATTATATTTAGAAAGTCACAGACAAGAACGTATTAGATACTGGACGATTATAAATAAAAGTGTGTTTACATTTGAACGTAGAAATGGATGGTAAACAAACCTTACTGAACGAACTAATGAACACTGAGAGATATGTTTTTATAATAACTGCCATAAAACAAGTAGTTAGTCTATTTTGAGGCTGATGACCTACTGTGTGAGCTAAAGATAAAAGCTTTGGTGCAAACAAGACAGACAGATAGTATGGGTGTGGCTTTGTGTTTATCTGCATCTAAAGGATTAGTGATATTCACATTTGTGTTTCTCTCCTCCTCCAGTGTGGGAACCATCGCCCCACCAGGTTCTAGACATCCGTGGTCCCCAGTTTCCTCCTCCAGGGCCACAGAGGTGAGTGGGAGCAGACATGTTAGGATGTGGGGATCTAAAGGGGTCTCACACACCACACGGTCTACCCTCACATAGACGTCTGGGACTGTCTGGGTTCTCCACTCCCAGACAGGGGGCCTTTCCACCCATCAGA
>OMNW01009657.1:0-22721 GCA_900303245.1 Selene dorsalis
CTGCCACCCCTTCTCTCCTCATCTCCCTGTTCTTCATAACATAATGGAGGAGCTATTGATCTATATCTTTGGTCATGATGCCTCTCAGCTTGTTGTCATTACCCCCTCAGCATGCCATTGATATACTCCCCCCTCCTCCTCTCTTCCCCTAAATGATTTTCTCCTTCCTCTCGCCTCTTTCCCATTATCCAGCTCCGCTTTACATAAATCCACACGGTCATTAGATCCATCAAAAGCTAATGATCATCATCTTTTTTCCTCCACTCCTGTCTCTTTTTTTCAGTTTCTCCCCATGGCTCATTTTCTTTTGCCTTTACATGCACTCACCCCCTGATAAGCATGTGCACACACACATGTAGATCCACGTACATACAAATATTATTATGTTTGTGAAGATAAGATGCACTCATTTTTCTATTAACCCTTATACATGATCAACTACTAGACACATTTATGAGACAGTTGCTTTATAATTGCAGTTTTACAGCCACTTTGCTTTTATTTCATGAAGAGCCAGAGGTATGGTAAAATGGGTGTGCGGGATACACACACACACACACACACTCCTCTGCTCTCTGTCTCTGTCCTGAGGAGACGCTCCTTCATCATGTCACAGCTGTCAGCCATGGAGGGCGTCTATTTATGTCATTCATTACCCTCCTGTCTCCTTCGCTAATAATGAGCTGTGCTTACAATAAAACAATTATAGAGAGGGGGCAAAGTCACTCCTGCACCTCAGGCCTCTCCCCCTCGCCGTCTCTCTTCCTGTCTTCTCAGATAGTTATTAGCATTTCTGGCTTTTAAACTGACTGAGGTCTTCCTTTTGCTCGAGCTCTGAGAGCGGGCCTGACAGATAAATGAGCCAGAGACACGTGTCACTCATTTGTGAAATGTTAACCAGGTACAGTCCAGGTGGCTGCCCCTCCCCGCAGTCCCTTTGATGATGCATGACTATCAGAATGGGGAATATGTGGCCAGTGCGCATTCAGCAAAGGTGTGTAGTTAGTGTCTGGAAATTTATCAATACCATAACCTGTACGGATGTTATATGTTTGATATCCTTGTTGTTCAGCATCCATCACTCAGGTTAAGCCCTTTGTAAAATATAAACAATGCAGGAATTCAAAAGAATATATCTTAATGTAATTGGGCTGTCATCAGTCTACACAATGTGCCTTCAACTGTCCAGCAGTTTGCTGATATTTTGCAAATGGCTGACGTCACAGGATTTACCAGAAATCAATCCCTCTTCACCGCTCTAAACCAGTAGTTGTCAGTGGTTGTATGATGTGACTTTATGTGCAGCTAATGTTTTAGAGCTGTGAAGAAGAATTGATTTTCCATGCAATGGATGTGAAGCTATGAAGTTCGATAATAAATTATGTTGTATCAGATCGGTGGGTGCATAAACTTGCACAGTGACTGATTTTCAGTTTAATATTTTAGATAGTATCAGAGGCATATCTGATACTGACATCTGTATTGGGAGAAGTCTAATCATATCCTTCCTTAGTGTTGTCCGCTGCCAGCTGGGAATAAATGAGTGGTGAACCAGTAGGAACCGAGCTCTGACAAGAGAAGTCTGAGCTTATATAAAACGCCATAGATTTCAATATTTCAAAGATGTCAGTGTATAATCAGAGACAGGGCTTCCCTGCCTTCGTAGGTCCAATTTAACTGCTAGTACTGAGGTGATACAAAGGTGGGCACACAGGGGTACACATGTTTCTCTCCGCAATTTGATCTCATCAGGGTCTGATTCAGATTCAGTGGGGACACCATGTGAGAAAGGCTTAGAGCAGGTTGCCAATCAGTGAACTGGCAGCAAGAGGGAACATCCAGTGTTCCTGGAGGAGACCCATGGCTTCTATAATCACTGACAGAATGGGAACCTTCTGGATAACAAGACTCTTTTCTTCACACTTTTGAGGTCTACCTCAGTCAAGTGATCCAGGAAATAACATCGTTTTATAATGTATTTGGAAATTTTTGACTAACTCCAGATATCCAGATACAGTGATGCTATAAATTGTCACAATCTAAACATGTTTTTAATTTGTGAGTCTGTATGAACTCAGTTATAGATTCTTAATTAAAGGAGCCTGCTTTCTCAGAAATGTGCCTATAAGTCACTTCATCGCTACTCAGTCTTCCAAATGCCTCATTAATTACAATAAATAAATATAAAGGAATGACTGGCTCATTCATTCCTTTTTTATAATGTCCTTGTGGATTAAGTGTAGCAATTATAAAAACACATCTTCTGAAATTACTTTTGAACCAGCTGTTTCCAAATATTTGGTCTAACTAAATTAAGGGATGTTGAATTGTTTAATGAGTTCTGCATTCATTAGGGGAATAAACAGTAACATAAGACCATACCATCCATTTCACTTTTAAGAATTAACAAAACAGATTGACTAATCTGTGTGTCGTTCACGCACTAAACCATTGTTATTCTGTGCCCCAATTACAGCACTGGATTTCAGGTTGTGAGTTTTCAACAGTCTTCTCCACTGTGACAATTGGACTCAAGAAACCTCAAAGTTATTTATCCCAGCTACAGAAATTCTGCCATTTCCTCTCAGACATTGGCGCAATATGCAGCTTCAGATGACCAAAATATAACACATTAATCCCAATAATACATTCTTTAGAAATGTGTTACCTCCATAGACACAGTATACAAAAAGAACCATGTTTGATGTTCTTTAATATATTGTGGTGTTCAATTACAAGTGTCAGCTGTTATTCACTTTCAAAGCATTTGAAATATTCCACAATATAGATCAGTGAGCATACAATGCTGTGTGTGTGTGTGTTTTGTGAGGTTATGATCAGTTTAAGTGGAGAAGAAATCCTCCTTCAGCACCAAGCGAGCCATAAACTGCAGCCATAGCACTGTAGTGTAATGGGAGAGAGGGAGTGAGAGAGAGAGAGAGACCTGAAAAGTGAATTTTCAGCAGATTTTAGGCAAAACATTCCTTCCTCTGCTCCCTCTGTCAGCTTTGTTTAAACATTATGGCCTGCCTATCCTGACCAGCAGGCCATTTGAATCTTTAAGCAGAAGAAGACGATGAAATGCATCTCCAACGAAACCGTGGTTAATGTTTAAAGAGAAAATAATGGAAATACAATGTCGGGATCACACCAGAGAGAGTCAAAAATGTGTTTTATTACTGGGGAATATGACTAAATAATATATTAGATGTGCATGTTTTACATCATTGTGAATACTGAAACACAGCTGAATGGGTGGAATGTATACAAGGTGGCGACGACCCCTGGGCTCCTACAGAGACAAGTAAACAAACAAGCAAACGAGATTTTAATGGATGGTGGTGAATGTTTGATAATGGATGCGAGAATAACATGCGCATGGTTTTCTAGACAAAAGGGCTGTGACAGTTTTGCTAGCTCGTATTTTTTAGTGACGATGTTTCAGTAATCTTAATGTGTTTTTGAAACCTGCTTTTCGTGGCTCACACAGGTAGGCTTGCTCATCTGTGAACATTGCATGAGAAATTCATGTTTCAAGGCAGAGCTGCGTGCACAAATTGTGCTAAAACTCTTTTCAGATAATAACCAGTCCTTGGTTTATATTTGAATTTGAGTACATTTGACTTGTGGCGACCTTTAGTCTCATTTCCTACCATCAGGTTGTGTCAGTTATTCCCACCCAAGCAGAACTGAATGTTAACGAACATTCCTGCAGAGTATTGAGCAGCGCTGTCTAAGAAGTGTGCTCAGGGAAGGTCAGAGCTCTCTGGCTGCCCTGAGGACAGCACTAAAGTCATTCAAGCTTGTTTTAGTGTCACCCGGACACCCTGATACTCACACACAACTCAAGTATGACCTGTGGCAGTGAAACCGAGTACAAGCCCGTGGTCTCTGATCACTGACACGGAGTCCTTGACTTTATGTCTGGCCAAAGTATCACAGTATTGAAATACTTTTGGCTCTGTACAGCCATGGCTTGATCTTCTTAAGTTCAAATGTAGCAAGTAGCAACACCTGCCAAATGACTAACTCAAAAACAAGGAGCTTTTCCTATGGCCTGTGTATTAATTTCAAATAATGACATGATGAACACGCCTTCGAAAAGAATAGGTTTGGGACAAAAACACACACACAGTACAGGAACAGGCTGCATATTCAGAAAGCTTTGGCTGAATTTAAAGCCCCTGGCACTAGGGGGAGCAAGTCTACTAGAAGTGCTCACCATAGTGGACCACTGTGTCAGAGCAGCCTGACCAGAGGTCTGGGATGGAGGACACCGTGAATTTGTGGCGGTTACTGTGGTGAATTTATTAGAGAATCATTTCTTATTTATTTAAAATTCATCATTATTTCACAATCAAAACACAGAGCCGATTATTTTTCTAGAATATAAGAGACTCTGCCACAGCGGACATACAGGTATTATTTTATTACAAATATGCTCTGTCAAGTTTTCATTCAAAACAGCTGCACTGTCTTAAAACTCAAAGCAAAACTCTGCAGGATGTTAAATGCTGACCCAGGGAGAAAACAGACGTTAGCTTTGGCTGTGAGTTTTTAACTCTCACCAGTCAGGGCTAAAAATAATCCGTGCTGTCCAAGAACATGGAAAGAGAGGGAGGCACAAGAAAACCAAGGCAACTACAAAATGGTGTCATTAGTTTTTATAGTTTTCTAAGGAAACACTAATAAGCCGTAGCTGGTAAACCATTCCTGTAATTAGATGAGAGTTGAGGTAGGGCATGCTATTTATTTGTCAGCTATGTCATGCCAGGTTGTGGCTTGGGTTCCCACACCTTCCCAGGGACAGTTAAGGTTGATTTTGGTTTTTATATTTGGGCCAGGAAGAGATACTTTCCTCCTTTTAGTGGTTAAGACCTGCACAGCACACAGATTATTAACAGTACAATTTCAACAGTACAATTCCCAGCTCTGACTTCTGACTCGTTTATTAGCTCTTTTTGGTTAATGTTAGCTTTTGAAATGAGATGTTAGCTACAGCTATAAAGAAAAGTTAGATTTCACACACATACGCTGACAAACACACTGGCATAACAATGTCTCAGCAAATCCCAAACCTTGGAAACCAGGGAAGTGAGGTGAAAGAAAAAGAATGTGTATTTTTTGGTGGGACTTCCCATGTTCTTCTCATCAGCATGTGGTAGTGATTAGACAGGGAAGTAAAGGTGAGCCTCAGATGGACTCTGTCCATTATTCTCTTACTATTACCCTCTTTTTCTCTCACCCAGTTGTTAACACACTACAGCCTCTCAAAAATTCCCCCGTTGGCCATTATTGCAGAATAAGCTGTATGTTGTGGAGTTAGGGGTTGAACACGCCGGAGCGCTTCACCTGTGGCCTTCGATCAAATTTGACTATTTGATGAGCATCCAAAACAGGGATGTGGTGTGGAGCCAAACATATTTCCATCAGATGCCCTGGCATGGGGTCTCTGTTTTCTCTCTCTTTCCGTATTTTGTATTTGGAACATTAGCACCGTGACCCAGTCATGATCCCAGCTCAACAAACACTTTGTGGAAGCATCCTGTCTTGACCCTCTGGGAACTTATTCATTGTGTCACCCCTGCATTGTTATTTTACAGTTGCTTCCCTCCAGCTCTTTTCTGCCCCTCTTTGCGCCTGTCTTTGGTTGTACATTTATTTGCTGAGTGACTGATCAAGTTCAATGGAGCGTCTTAAGGACGTGTCATGAGCTTGAACAGAAGCCAGTATCAGCGGCACTTCAAAAGCACAAGCTACCTATACCCCCTGAGGTGACAGTAGCTCCATGGGGCTCTGTTACTGGACCCAGTAAGTTATACAATCACCCAGTTTGTGTTGTAGTTTTTTAACCCTAACCTCTCTCAGATCCTTCCCTGATCAAGAAGATAAGACTGCAGCAAGATCTGGTTGAAAGCTGCTGTCTTGCACACATGGCTGATTATTGTCCTGCAGTTCCTTGGTATTCATCTTTGTTTGCAGTTGTTTGAAGTCTGAAATGTGGTGATTTAATGCGTCGTTGTCTGTGGTGGTGTTCCAGATGACTGGCCTCTAAAAAGAGAAGCCATAGTTCTAAGGAATTGTTTAAAGGCAGCAGTTTTACACCCTCTGATTAGACACTCGTCTTTTCTGATTGAGGATACACAGCAGCTCATTTAAGGGAGAAAAATCCCCCACAGGATTGTGTCAGGATAAACTTCAGGCCCAAGAGCGAAACGAACGCTGACAGATGACATATCTCACCCCAAGTTAGTTTTGTGTTAATGGGAGACCCTCGCAGGTGGAGGTCTCCTCTTACACAAACACCAGCCGGTGATTGCCTCCACTTAGGACCAGTAAAAGTAATAAATGATGACCGATCAGGTCACACTGTAAATTCTGTCCAGTCAGTCTGATGGATGGCCAGGTCTAGGTGTGGTCTGAGCCAGGTCTGGTAGGTTTAACGAGTGCTTGGTTTCCTCCCATGAGTTTGTGTCTGTCTGAAAATCACTCCAACGGGAAGTCACAGTGGAACATTTTTTTCCCTTGGAGAAGAATCACATTTTTTATGATACATCGTACATTTTCCCTGACTCAATCTTCTTCATCCGGTGCTCCCTACTGTAATGTAAATACGTTTTGCTGAGCTGCGGTCTCTCTGGTTATTCTCAGATACGATGGCTCGGCTAAGTCAACAAGAGTATTAGTTGAGCTCCAGACTGTGCTTAGTTGCATGCTAAAATTTCACACATCAGCCACTTCTCAGTCTAATTCATTTGAAACCAGGCTCAGCAGAGCTTATCATCCTCTACCATTAAGATGTAGCTTCCTGGTGTGAAGGTAAATACCTGCTTTTGCACAGTCTTACTGTAAGATAAATAATCTTAAATCATTTGAATGGAAATGGCAAACCTTCTTAGCCTATTGATTCACAGCCCCTGAATACAAAAATTCACTTTACATTTGTAATGAAGTCAAGTCAACAGTACAAAAACTAACCTGAATTTGTTCCCACCCTAAAAATTGATGTAGCAGCTGATGTTCTGTCTTGTGATTTGTATTTCTTTAGGATTATCACGCCACACAGTTAGCACACTCCATACAAGTAAAGGCATCTTCTGAGGGGACAGAAATACAGCAGGTGACCATCCACTCACCACAGATCGAGACAGATGAATAAAAGCGCAGATGTCACATTGCACAGCTCTGTGTCTTCCCTGTGCAGCATTCAGATTTTCAAGATTTCATCTGTGTCAAAAACACAACCAAATCATGCACGGCACTGCAAGTGCAAGGCAGCAGTCTGTTTTGAAGGTTCATCATTTTTCTGCTGATATTTTATTTATTAATTTTAGTAGCAGTAAGAATTATAAAACAAGTAGTACAAGTCACCTGTACTTACACGTTACCAGTGTAGTTAGAGTGATGTAAACTGCATCATTTACTGTCTTATGCTCTCATACTCAAGTTTTTTTTGATCGTTGTGTTCAAGTTGTGGAAATTGTAAAGTCAAGCAATCCCAAGACCCTTCAGATTTAAGCATCAACCAAAACCATACATTTCACTACATACTCAACGTGAAACAATAAATCAATTTGAAAAAATAAAACATTATTTAACATCCATCTGTTATTTGTTGTGGACATCTCTATATCTGTGTGGCCACAGTATCCTGAACATATTGGTAAATATCTGCACTCTTGTTTGACTTGGCCGCGACACATCCTCTGGGGATTGCACTGAATCCCTTTCCTTGTGGCTGTGTGGTAATCTTGGTTTTACATTCAAAATCTCTAACACATTGCAGAGTTCTCTGTGTTTTCAAAGACGTCCATGCAGGATGGACTTAACACTTGAGAGAACAAGAGCTTAGTTTAAAATGATACAGCTCAGCCGTGATTATTACTTTGTGATGTGTGAAATGGGTCAGCGCCAAAAAAAAAAAAAGAAAGAAAAAAAAAAGTCTTTTCTTCAAGTGCGATGGTTTTAATTAATACTTGAAAATCAAAGCTATCTCTCTAAAAAAAAATCTTATTCGGGTCTAAAGCAAAATAAATTGTCATAGACTTTCCACAACTTTTTATGCAGGAGTGCGAATTAAAGTGGGCATTCAGGGCTGTTATTGAACTGCAGTTTTACTCAACACAAAGTAAATCATTTTTGTGGGCACAATTAAAAAAATCCCCCTTCGGCTGTAAAACTCCGGCAATATTATGTTCGTTTCTTCAGGGTTGTGATATAAATCCTCGCTGTCTGCTGCGATTCACTACGCCACATTAAATTCTTTTAGATCAATTAAACTTCCCAGCTCACTTTACAAACCACCAGTTTTAATGTTGGCTCCACCTCACCCTCAGAGCAGGGGAATACTCTGACGGGGTAGACGGGGCAGCACGGGTGCTCTGCAGAATTTATTGAGCCATTGCCAAATGAACTGTGGGGGTTGAGGGAATGCATGAATTTGTCATATTCAGCATTTTATGCATAGGAAGTGGGATTGACCTCATAAGTTGTTTTTTTTTTTTTTTTTCTTTCTTTCTTTTTATTCTCCAGGCATTCACACACAGCGTGGACCACGTGGTGGATCCTTCTGACTTAATAATGTAGTAAAGGAATTTGAAGTATCCACGTATCAAATATTGGTGAATGTCCAGATTTTGCAATGGGAGAAATTGCTCTCTCTTATTCCAAACATAACTAAACCATAATTCTGGCACTCGCGTAGTCATGGCTGCTTAACAGAAATATGGAGACACATTATGTATGGGTCTCCCTCGGTTGCTGTTTACGACTCGGACTTGTCTGGATTCCTCTCTTTGTATTTTTAGTGGAGGGATGATCTGAGAGTGAACAGGTGGACTCGGGCTCTGTCACCAGTAAGCAGAGAGATTTGCAGCTCACTTGTCTGTGAATGTATAAAATGCCATTAGACTGAAATCTAGTAATGTAACTGGTAGATGTGACAGTCCTACGGTTTTACCATAGCTCGTAAACTTTTAGTCCGCTTCATATTCCAGTTTGATATCCTGTTCCGTTTGTTTGTGTGTATACACATCACACTTGTGTGCTATTTGTGTGTACTGTAAAGGTCATTCTCACTCTCTTAGTTTTCACCCATAGTTATTGTTCACATTCACAGACCATTAAACCTTTAACAAGCTGTATGCCATGCCGAAATATCAATTATTCTTTAATTTGCAATACCAAAGAAAATGTAATGATGCTGGAGTGTTGTTAAAAAGGTGACCAGGGCCAGGTGTGCATCGTGAACATGTCAGCATATAGTGCACGTACTGGGGGCCATTTTAAGAATTAATTGCTGTAATTTTGTCCACCGTCCCCGCCCCCAACGCCCCCCTACAGAGACTTAAAGAGTTAAAGTGCGTGCTGTAGTCGAGCTAAGTAAATTCACTTTATGACACTGCTGTGACATGTGCATCTGTGATTTCACACGCTTAATGTAAAATTTACAGTTGCAGTATTGAATGTCACGCGGGCTGTGGGGAGAGCCGGGTGTAACCGGAGCCCCCAGAGAACAAAGCGGGCGTTTTGGCCCGGTCCCCCCTTGCGCATGCCTCCCCGGCTGCCACCCCCCTCCCCGCCGCTCTTTACAGCTGTGGAGGTGTGATCTGAGCATGATGGTTGGCCTTATAACCATTAAGCAAGAACCACGGTGTTTCTAATAGCCAGAGACCCTAATGACCAAAACACCTGGAAGTATGGGAGTGCGTCGCGCCTTTCTCAGGGAGCGGCGAGACGCTGGAGTGAATGGGTGGATGTATAACCGGGGCGGGTCCAGTCCCCATCTCCCACATGGGTTACCCACTCTCGCACCATCATCTTAGTGACCGTGTCTTCTCAACAGCTTTGGAGGGGTCCAGTGGTCATGTTCAGAAGAGAGAGGCCCACGCTCACTTTAAGTTCAAACATGGATTAGGCACGCTCGTCCCTTGGTGTCATGTTCAATGGCAAGCCTCCCCCTCAGGGAATTGATCCCCAACACTACCCACCAGTATTGATTTAGTTCTGTATAGATTATCAGCCTCGGTGGTGTAATTAAGCTGCAAGACCTGTTTTGTGTAGATATAAAAAGGCTTTTAACAGGTGTTATTTTCCAAGTCACTCAGGTTATTTGAGATCTATTGACATTAGAGAGATTAATCTGATTACTTACTGTATGAGCAGTGAAATTAAGTCTTATTCAGGGTCCTTTTTCACATGTCTGCATGAACTTACAGCCTGTCTGTCTGTCATTTTCCTTTATTGTGGTCACGGGTTGTGATATTGATGATGATTCCACACACCAAAGTATCCGCTGAAACCTAAAAAATGTTCATGAGATAAACAATAACAGGATGGAAACACTAAGTTTGTTCAACTGTCAGCAGTTGCACATATCTGAATAATTGCACCCAGTGAAAGTCATTTCTTCTTTTGTTTTTGGTCCAGCGGGAAGCAACAAGTCACTATTGTGCTGTTGAAAGAACATGCATCGTCTATGCATATGTCCATATCAGTACTACTTACCTCAAAGGCCCTTCAAGGTCCATTTCTAGGCAAAGTAGAATATTGTTCAGTTTCTGTTGTGGCTAAAATGAGGGCCAGATTGGTTTCAGGTTGTCTGCATGTCTGTTCTACATCTGTCGTCCATCTGTACTCACACATACGCCTGCTCATCCCTTCATTTATCCCAGTCTTGTGGACAAGATATCTCAGCAACACCTCAACAGAACTAATTAAACGTGGCACAAGCATTCCCTAGGACACACGGATGAATTGATTAGATTCCCGGGGTCAGAGGTTAATTGTCACAGGCATGGTGACCTCACAAAACACAATTTTAGCCTTTGTATCACAAATTTGGTAGAAATCTTGACCTGTTCTCAAAGGACAAACTGATTACAACTTGGCAGTCGAAAGTCAAATATGAAGGTATCACAACTTCACACACAGAAATGATGGCAAATTTTCTCACAAATAGTTGATATTCTATATGACTCTGGAACTACAAGGATGTAAGCTGAAATTGGTGTGAGTGGCAGAAGCTGACAACCACGAGGAGGTGATTCTAGTGAGTGATGCAGTTTGAGATGTTGTTTACTAATTCATAACAAAAATACAGCACTGATTATCTGCGTTTACAGTGTTATTATCATCATTTTGATTACATTTTTTTGAACATTGTGTTTTACAAGTGGCGCCACTCATGAGTGTCTTGTTGAATAGCTAATAGCTGTTAACGATTCGTAGACACAGAGGGGGTGGAGATGTTCAGGGCTTTTTGAAGGGCAGAGGTCTCGGTTAGGTACTGTTTTGTTTGGATTTGCAACACTTCCTAATGAGCTTTAGAAAACGAGCCTTTTGCCTCGAGTACGGCTATGTTTAGCTACCTGGCATTTTGTTAAGTCTCCTACACCTGGTCCTGCTCTACTCCTCTCTGTTTTCCCATCTTCCACCTAAGGAAACAAGCTGCTGTTATTCCACCAGCGAGTTGTAAACCTGCAATAAAACTGTGGCATGGCCCCTATGTGCAGTATGGGTAATGCTCCATATACTTTAATGGTACACCGGACCAGGTCATATATTTCTCTGCTTATATGAGATTGAAAAAGCAAAGGTAGGGGGATGAGGGTTGTGGTCCAGCTGGTGAGTTTGATGTACTGTATGTATGTATATGAGTACCATCTCCACAAGTATAAGGACAAGAAAGATGTGTGTAATGGATTTACATACTAAGATGGGATCACTGCCTTGCTTATCATATTTGAATAACATTCTTGAATGACACATAATTTCAGAAAAACAAACTTCCTCCAGGCTGTCAAGAGGCATGTCACCATGGTAGCTCAAGTCTGGTTGACCAGCCACATTCAGTCTTTCAGATTGTAAACTGAACTCGAATCAAATTGAACTCTTTAAATGTGTTAACTGTACCTTTTTTTATTTAAAAGGAAGTTCCTTCAGTGGAAATATATGTAAGACTTGAATGTGTATTTGAATTAAAATGACTCCAGTGCTACAGAAATTATTACGGAGCAATTTACGTATGTGATGACAAATTATATGTATTCTTGCCAGGACAACTTGTATCCTTTTATCACTTGGAGTAAACATGACTAATTCTGTAACACTGCACCACATGCACGCTCTGATTCTAACCATTGCCTACAAATTTCATAACAACAAGAGAAGATAGGCCTTTCACCACTGCAACCACTAAACACTCCTCAGAATTAGATCCAAATGTGGTAATAGGCAACATGTACTGCGGAGTGTGGATGTAACTCCAGACTATAGCCATACGATACTGACGATCAGTGTGAAATTGTGGTGGAAACAGATGTCCAAACAAACAACAGTGCTGACAGACTGAGGCCCAGTGTTTACAGCCGCCTCAGGGAAAGATGCTGCTCCATGGTTTGTGAGGAAAAGATGATTGGATGCAAAAATACGCCCTCTGCAGATATAGTTTCTCCGTGGAAATCTATTGGAAGCACATTGTGTGGACACGCAGTGGGGACTTGAATGCATCTCAATTAATGTTCATTTTAGGGATGTGCCGATACCAGAGATTTTGTTGTCAGCACCAATTCTGGTGAAATTCCACAGTTCTTGACACCATATTCAACACCAGGGCAAAACAACAGAGATTGTTGCACACAGTCTACACTACACTTCATGTAGTAAGTGTGAATCAATAGTTAAGGAGACAGACTTGTGCTAATGCAAATACTCATTTAAAAGTCAAGTGTCATATTCTGACAGACTGAATGGCAGTGTCAGTCCGCTGCTAATGTTGTCAACACCATGCTTAAGTTTGCTGTTGTGAACGTTGTGTGTGGGGCTTGTTTGCATGCTGACTTTTACTGGTCATGTAGAACTTGTAGCTGTTGATCCATGTTGGATGCGAAACATCCATACACCAATCTTTCTGTATTTTTTATTATGATATATATATTTTTTTATTATTAGTCGTTAGACCTGGAACCTGCTGCCATTCCATGTGTTGTAGTTTACCGTTTCTGTCTCGTTCTTCTTCTCGTGCAAGTTTGATGTCAGACAATGCTTCTAGGTTTATCATACTGTTGTTGTCAGACCTGGGAGAATCACTAATGGTGCCTTCATTACCTACAGTCCTGAGAAAAACAAGCAGCAGCAGCACGTTTTCAAAATTTTGGCATTGATTTGGTACCAAACCAGCCATAGTTAATTGGGATTTGATTGCAGATCAATTATGTAACGTATGTGCTTCTGATTTTACCTTCAAACCAATATTTAAACTTTCATTTGCAGCAAATTCTCTGTAACACAAGCTCACTGACGGTAAATAAAAAATCCAGTAACAAAAAAAGGGAACACTCTTCATTTGGACGGCACAGAGCACCCTCTCAGCCCTCTCACCCTCTCAGCCATTTCCTCCAGTTTATTCATTAAAGGTGGCGAATAACAATCCCACAGACTCTTTTTCGATCTCATGTGAGATACCGTGTCTTATCCCTGGCTTCGCTGAAGATTAAAATGCTTAGTATTCCTGTTCCATCTCCTTTTAGCCATTTCAACCATCCATTTCCCACACAGATTCTCCTTGTGTTGAAGAAGAGCTAATCCCAGCTGATATTAGTTGAGCAGGAGGTTACACCCTGGACAGTTTGCCAGTTGATCACAAGGCTGACACAAACATTCACATTACATAATTATTATTTAATTATTATCACATCGTTTCACTTGATAAGGAACGGCCTCGCTCTCCTGTTTGAAGTTTTGAAAAATGAGGTAGGAAGTTGCATCTCATCAGACATCTGTTACCCAAACACTGACTTGTTGTCTCATTGGTCAGAGGTCAGCCAGATGTAAAGCCCGACCATTTCACCTGTCTAGCCTCAGCTACTCTGAGGAAGGAAGTTGCATTTGTAAAACTGCTGTAATGGAAGTGATCCAAGGATCATTGTAGTCTCAGTGTACTGGAGGAATGTTGTATTCTCCCTCTGGTTTGAAAATCTAGCCCAAGCCCGGTATGTCCCTTAGGTTCAGCGCTGTTTTACATTTACACACGCACACTTTTCAAACATAGACACCTCCATATTCATAACAGCCATTCCTTATTCCTGTGTGTGCACATAGACCCAGGCTTTGCTTCATATTAACCCTGCGTTGTAGCTTTTAGACAGTGCTTCACAACCACATACTAAAGAACTCTTGCTTCACCTGACAGCTAAATCTATCACTTGTACATTGAAGCTCCTTGTCCTAGTCAGAATTCAGTTGTGTGGCTGTTTTCTACTTTAACACACAGGATACACTGTGTTATAAAACAGTTACACATTTTGCATTAGCCAGGTAAAACTGGCTGGTGTAGTTACAGATAAAATTAATTGTATTTTGAGTTTCTTGTTTGGATCATTCATTCTTTAAAGCGCATAAGAGCCACGTGTCACGCTGTGATTTCCAGTTTAATGCTCAGCATTAGATCCATCAGGCCTCCGTTATGTAAAGCATCACGTTAAGGCGCATGGTTAGGAGGTTGTTCCAAGCATCTTGAACTTGCCACCTATCTTCACATTATCTTCTATCTCTTCCTGTAATCCCAGACTGGCCGGATGACATTAAGATCAAGGATCTGTGGGGCAGATACGACACTCATGGCTTTATGCATGTTTGGGCTTGCTGTCTGTGCTGCACAATCAATCTGGGACTGATCAGATGCCTCACTGGGAAGAATCTAAACATCTTAAGTGAATAAAACTTTTACAACACAGGAAAAAGATCAGAAATATGTCAGTAAAACTAAAAGATGCCACTTTTTTAATGAATGAACGACGCGTCGACTGAAGCAGTGACAATATTCAGAATAAAGCTAGATTTTCCCTAAAGCAAACATGATGTGCTATTGTTTTCAGTTTAGCCACATCTAAATAAGATGCAGTTGAAAATGAAAAACACAAAGTAAACACAACCTCCAACTGTTTTATAGTGACTTAATGACAGTAATCAAGAACGTTTCAATGTTTACCTAGTGTAATCTTTTGGACTGTTTCAGAACGTGAGTTCTGTAATTTTCAGTGGAATAAGTATTGTAAGTAACCTTCACAGCCCTGGTCACCTCCATCTGGGCTCCAAGAAGGATTTTCCCATATTTTTTCACTCCATCTGACTCAAGATCATGTTTAATGTAACAAGAAGAAGGATAATCAAAACAGCACCAGTCATTCGGCCCCTAAATCTGGAGCTGAGGCTGTGGCTAGACAGGAAATTGATGCAGAGAGAAATGGCTCATTGGCAAACCTTTACTATGAACCCAGCCATCTATGGTAGAGATAGGTGCAGTCAGCAAAAATTGGGCATCACACAGGCAGTTTTAGGTTGTGCCAGACTGTGCTCCCCTCAGCTACGGCTGTTCACACCTCGTTGTCTCCATCCACCTCCACTCGCTGATAATCACAGAACAGTTCTCTCCTTCTTACACTCCTCTCCTTTTTCTCTCGCTGCACCTTTGGCCAGGAAGAAGCTTTCACAACTCAAGTTGTGTGGCCACCCAAAAAGTGAGGCTGAGTCCAAAGTTTCGCAGGAACTTTACAGCTAGGCCTTGGGTTTCTACGGGATTGAGGAAATGAGAAGGAGGAGAGGAAGAGAGAGTGTGTGTAACACATAGGTTAACACAGATGAGAGAGGGGGAGAGCTGTGTGGAAGCACACCAGCAGAGAAAGAAACTTGATTTATTATCACCAAAAATCAACTGCAGATGTCAGTTCACAGATTCTCCCTCTGCCGCCAATTATAGACACTCACGCAAAGATCTGCTCAGCCTCGTGGTCTGCCTCTTCATACACACACACACAAACACACGGATTTGCAGCGAGATGCGACATACGTACCTGTGCATCCATCACGCACACCTGGTTGCACCCATGCTTTTAAGTTTGATAAAAATCATAATCCTCTGTCAAAGATGAAATTGAAGGCCTTTCACCCACCTGGATTATTTCCCACTGCTCTCTCTATGTGAATGCCAGCAGTGGATAATGAAGATGTCCATAAAAAAGCATTAGTGGTGTGATGTCAGCAATAATACTCCCCTGAAAGATCTCTACCCTCCAGCTTTTTTCCTGCTGCATGTTGTTCCACTGCAGCCATCATTATGTGCTATTTCAAGTCGTTATTGTAATCACCAAACCGTCCTCAGGATTTAACATAATCTGTCTACAGATTTTTGGATTTCATTGTTTAGAGGAGGGAAGATTTGAACTTGATAATGGGCTACATAAAGTATGTATGGGAAACATGTCTAAAATTATATTTTATCCAGCCTTGTCCAGGGTGGGCACTTGATCATAGAATTGTAAAAATAGTTTTGAACTGGTTAAACAGACGTCAGAACTCACTATGGCTCTAGTGGATTTAAGTTAAGGATGACACAGATAAATGGGTAGTAACAGTGCTTAAAGTGTTGTCTTATTACTTTTCTGGTGGGTGACAAATTCATGCGTGTTTTCTGTTTCTCTTTGATTTTCCATTTCCATCTTTGATTAATTATCAGTGTTGCTCTGGTACATAATACTTCTAACCATTGTTGATTTATTACCAGCATTAAAACTGTGGCATCATGTCCTGTTTGCGGACTGGTTGCGAGGAAATTCGTAGCAGAACTATACAGTGCAATCACTGGGTGTGAAATCCAGTTCAGAGTGGTGCATGTAGTGCTGATAATCCCAGAGACAAGTTGGGGTCAGTTCAGACTGCGAAGGCCAGGTGGTAGTAGTGATGTTTGTGGTCTGAGTCAGGGTGTGAAACAGACCACAACATGTGCACAGCAAGCTCTGTACGATTGTGTTGTTGGTGCCGTGTTGCTGCAGCGCTCCATTGCAGACAGAACTGTATTTACAAGCTCTGACCTCAGAAATTAAAGCCGACAACAAACAGTAAGCAAAGGTAGATGTTTTAACAGGATAGATGGAAACCGGTTGCATTAGAGAGGTTGCTCCTCTGGAATCTCAAATGTCTCAGCTTCTCAAATAGTATGAGCACACCACAATGTTAGACTTTTCCAATCAAATGTGATACACTACACTACACATACAACATTATATTAATAGTGTACTGTATTTGCCTCTGATCATGTAATGGGCGTTGCTCTACAGGATGAATGTGATTGATGCAATTCAATTTTCATTTGGTAAACTTTTATTTTGAAACGGATTGCATCTCTTTTTTTCCATTCTCATAAGAACACTCACCTTTCTTGCATCTCATGCGGCTTTGACAAGCCACATCAGCAACTGATACTGCTGTGTAGTCAACAGAGAGCAGTTTTACCCAGAAGAAGTACAAAAAGTACCACATGATGTGTCATGCTGGCTAAACGTTTTACAGTTTGTACAGATGGTCTTAACTAAATACTACTTGTGTAACCGGGCCACAGACGGACTGACAATGAATATAAAACACATAGGTTAACTTTAGCACATTCGTTATTTTGGGATAGCAGAATAAATGTGCTCTGCAAAGCATTTCAATAAAAAAACAAACATGGTATACTAGTTTATTGTTATTGTAGTACAACTATGTGCAGATAAGATCAAGACGTAAACACAATGTGAATGTGCTTGAAATGAAAACAAATGCACATGGCTGTGGTTGCAGCAAAGGCTCCATTTACTCACATGTCATGGTGCGGGAAATGTGTAGATGTGCAGTTGTGTTTGTCTGTGCCAGAGAAGTTCAGAGGAAAACCTTGACAATGTGAAAAGGTCATGTTTAGTAACAGGTAACCAATGGTGAGCCTCTTTACAGATGTATGTATTGTGTGTGTTTGACTCTGAGGGAGCAGCAATTTCCGCTTATTAGCATCAAATTCATTAAAGACAACCCATTAATGAACAGCATTGTGGAGAGCAGCAGAAGCAAAGACAAGCACACTCAGTTGCTCTAGATGGTGACAACTACAAAACCATGGGAAACACTCTGCTCCCCTCATGCAAGTAAAATACCATAAGCCACTGTGACAAGTTCCACAGCTCTATTGTAAACATGCATTTTATTGATTTTCATAACATTGTTATTACAGAACAATCACAGTCATTTCAGACAGGTACACAAGTTAATGATATCAGCTTAAAGTGTCTCAATGGTGTCTATGTGATGGGTATTATAGGCTGTTTTACCATTTCTCTCATCAGATTTTTATTGTTGGATTCTTAAAACATAAATCTGTCCATGTTCAACTCGACTTCTACATCTCAGCTCCCCTCAAATTGTGTGGTGTTCGAGCAGATCATGGATTTTTTTCTCCAAAAAGTGATGATTTCACCTATGTTATTTGCTTTGCTTTGGAGATTACATTCAGACACATTGTTGTGTAGATGCTATGGTGTTAGATGGAAGCACACCCAGGGTCTTCAAAGCTACGGTGGACAGAGTTCCCTGATTTTAGTTTTTTATTAGCCTTTCACCTGAAGTATATTGAGTGAAAGTCGTCCTTCCAGCTTTAAAAGAAGAAAATGATCTTGCCTGTAATACATAACAGGCCTAGTTGTTCCCTATAAAACTATACAGCCAGTTCACAATATCCAGAACTGCTTGTCATGGCTCCCGTTTGAAAGAAATCAGCAGGAGGCAGCTGGAGTCTGATGGTAACACTATCTGATGGACAACTTCTTTTCTCAAAGTCTAGTCTTATAATGGCACCTATAATATAATATATAGTGGTATCTCGCTGAACCTCCAGTTCAAGCACTCCTTTTTTTTTTCTCCCCTCCTGGTTTTCCCCTCCTGCTTCAGCTCCCACTACTGTTTTCCTGTCTGTGATTGCTGGATCTTCTAGATCTGCAGTACTGCTGAAAGTTATCCATCATATGTAGTCTCACACATCTGGTTAGTACCACGGAGCAACGCACATAATCATTCACTGTAGCTCACTCTGTTGCTAAACACTCTTGACCTGTTTGCAAATACAGCTTAAGATTCATGGCTCCTACAAGAGGTAATTGATGAGCATGTATCATGTATTATTAGAGCATCTAAAAGTTTTTCAAAACCTTCTGTACAACGTAGAGGCCACCACTGTGTACAATGTTAGATAATTTAAAGTGACTGCATATGAAGTGAGTATTTTTAAGGCAATCACATGTCCTGTAAATGCATCGGACACACAGCACACAGTCGGGTCGGTTGACTGGGTTCAATACCTCCAAAGGAAGCTCTACCATTTTCTTTTTACCATCCAACATTTTAGGCTGCCTTGCCACATTAATTGTAATTTGGTAATTGTAATTGTAAAAATAATTAATGTGATTAATGAGCAGTTCATTGCTGCTACAGGTGACTGACCCCGTGACAAACGTTATGTTGAGTGCTATGATAAATGTGGCGCAGTGATGACACAGCATTAGCGCAGCCTAATCAGAGGTTAATATGTTGGTTTACACTACGTTAACGATCTGTGGGCTAAATAACAATAAAGCAGAGTCTAATTAGTATGTTTATGGGAAGACTTTCATTTTGATAGATGACCATGTCCGTTTCAGTGCCGCTAGCTAACATGGCTAGCCTAATGTAAACATCCCAGTGTCCAGCTCTCAGTGACGTACTAAGTTGTGAAAACATTTATGGGATTAAGAGGTTGGTGGGGGGTCAACAGCGTGGGTGTGTGTGTGTGTATATGTGGGTGTGTGTGTGTGTATATATGTGTGTGTATGTGGGTGTATGTGGGTGTGTCTGAGCGTTTGATGAGGGTCAGCTGATATATCATACAGTCATTTTTTTGCTGAGTGGAGTGTTTTGGAAATGGTGTTGATTTTTTTTTCTTTAATTTTCTTTCCTGGTTGGTGGAAACTAGCATATGAATAAATGCCAGCACTGTTTTCTGTCATTCCTTGAGGGCACCAGGCTAATACTGTACACTGTACACACACACACACTTGGTCCCCAATAAAATGTCCCCCCTAAGGACCTGATTTTCCCGTAGGTTGTCATTGCGGAGATCCTTTCTCAGTGGAGTCAAAGAGCAAAGTTAAATGGAGTGAAGTTGATTTTGTTTTATGGCCATCCCTTTTTTTTTCAGATATATATTCATATATCACACATTCATATATCACTGCTGCCGCTGTGTCTCTTTCTACTTTCTTCTTGACACAATCCAGTCCAGTTGAGGAATGGACTCTGTACTGCTTTTTAAGATGATGTCAAATTTCTTGACCCAACCCAGGAGCATTGCTATGTTTGAAAAGAATGTTTTCATATTTTCATATCAAGAGACCCCAAAAAAAGATCACTTGTTTGTGTTAGAGGAATCTGTGTATGGAAACATTTTTCTGGGCAGGCCTTTTATGACCAAAATTACATGAACCACAATAAAAATCCTTAATAGGCATAGAGAGGGGCAAGCACACACCTAACACTATTTTAACAATAATTCATTCTTCTTTTTTAGCCAGATGATAATCAGACTTTAGTTAACACAGTGGTTCCCAAACTTTTTAGGTCGTGCACCCCCTTTTACTTTCCAGCTGATGCACCACCAATGCCCGACACATAAAAAAAAAAGTCATAGTCTATTTATCAGCTGGATTTTTGGTACATTTTTTTAACTTTTACTTTTTATTGAAACATTTTTAATTCAAGTTTACATATGATTTTCTTGAATTGTACTATTTACACTGTGGAAACCCCATTTGAAATAATGTAAATAAATAATGTTATTTATTTATCTATTAGTAAAATATATGTACATAGTATCATGATTACCCTTTTCATGTCCTGCACCCCCTAACAGCAGCATGTGACAATTTTCTCACATTTTCTCAGGCTGTTACCTTATATTTTGAAAATTAGAAATTTAAGAAATTAAATCCACAGTGTGTCCCAGTCGTGTATGTGTTTTTCCAAATGGTGGCAAATCATTCAATAGTAAAATTACCTGAAATGTGCGGAAAACATGATGTATTATTCACATTCATTCATTTGTGGTGCAAAGCTGGACAGAATAGCTACTGCTCAAAACGTTACAGCAACTAATGGCTTTCTAAATGTAATGTTATTTCTTTATCTTTACTGGGAAATCACTGGCTAAACTTATCCTTCAGAAATGTTACTTAAGATAAGCCTCTATCTAATGTTGTATGTAAAACACATTTATCCACAATAGAGTAAAAATACCAAAGAAAACCTCATCCTACATCCATTGATTTCACTGTGTAAGCCGGTGGAGAATAATACAGAAAGTATCGAGATGTGTTTTTAAGGCCGTTACTAAGCATGGATGCTCCCTCTTAGCTCACACTTAACCAGTATTTAGTCACAACTGAGTGAGCATCAATGTTCTGCACAGTATTTCAGCTCAGACCCCGCTAATTAGTTTAACATTAGCAACCACAATCAAACATATGCTGTTCTCCAGTACGGGAAGTCGTAAACCCTCAGTATTTACTTTGTGCGCCCCTGTTTGCACCATTAAAACAGCTAATAGGTAATAATGCCTTTCCCTCAATTGATAACAAGTATATTTAGTGCTTTGAGACTGTGTGTGGGTCATGCTTTGTTTGACTGCAGACTTTGAGAAAGTGAACTAATAGCACCATTAGGGTTAATTTTAAGGCCACCTCTGTTCTTTTTGCCAGGTCGTTTATGTTGAATGGGCATTAGTGTAAACAAAAGGCTGAACGCAGGCGCAGTAATGATGGGATTAATAACTTCAGCTCGTGATGTGACATTTTCACCATGCTCAGCATATCTATCATCTGTGAGACACAAGCCTAGATCTTAGCCCCGTCAAACCTTGCACCCTGACACCTACTGAAATCTCATCCAATATCACCATTAATAGCTCAAGAGTGTCTCACCCCCTCGGCTATTTTATGACTGGCATTTTTTATGAGACCACAGTGGGTCCTCCAGCCCTGCGAGGTCAGACGGCACGACAGCAGCGGTCAGAATAAATGGCTCATTTCCTAGCTGTGGCGTGATGTGGAGGATACGGCTCCTCTGGCTTTTTCCTCCGGGCTGTCAGTGACGAGACACACACAGAGCTAATCTTAAAGAGTGTGTCAAACCACTGTCTGCTAGCCCTGCTCCATGTACCTAACACCACACGGGTCGTTATGAGCCGCTTCAGTGTGACGACTCTCCACAGAAGATACAGTCACAGATCACTCAGAGGTGATTTCTTCCAGCACAACTGGAAAAGGTAGCTGGTGTTTAGCCACCCCCAGAAGATGTGGTTGATTTCATTTTATATGGAGTGAAACAATGAGTCAGGACGGGCTACTGCTGAGCTCTCAATGTAAAAGGCAGCCATCCCATCTGGAGGTGACTGAGTGGGATTTGTATCAGCCCAGTGCTGGATACCCCTGCTGTCTTCTCTTATACGTGCATAAGGAGAGAAGGAGGCGAAAGAGGAGGAGGAGGAGGAGAAGGAGGAGCGAAGGGGGGAGGGGAGGCGGTGAAAAAGAAATTCTGGCTTTTGCCTCGTGCGTTTTATGAGAACTTGGAGCAAACGTCATTGGACAGCCCACTCACAGATCAGGCCCCCATGGTTATAGGATATCTCTGGTTTCCATCATGAGGAAACACGCGTGCACACACACACACACACACACACACACGCATATGCATGCACGCACAGTGTGCAACGAAAGGTCTGGGAGCAATCAAATCGCTGCACTACACAGCCCGTCTGAATCCTGTTTTCCTGTGCGCCTGCACCCATGTACCAGCGGTTCCTCCCCAGCGCTCCAATAAAACCTCACTAA
>OMNW01009658.1:0-12582 GCA_900303245.1 Selene dorsalis
CCCCGCCGCTGAAGGTGGTGTTGTCACTTTCCTGAGCTGGTTTTTTCACCCGGTGGTTCCTGGGAAACACACATCACAAACAGGTCTGGTTCTGGTTCATCTGGCCTCATTCTGACACCAACAAACCATTTCATCACAACATGATGTACAGGCTATATTTCACTGTCAGGTGAGCAGAGGACTGGGACTAGAGATGTAGGATGAGCTAACAATCACAAAGTGGGATCCCTCTTTGATTTTGACTTTTAAAAATTTGTCTCAGAAGTCTGAGAGATGGGTTTGGGTTTTAACAAACTGTTGTTTTGGGATGTCCCCCGAGTCCTCTCCCCATTTTGTCCCCCACCTCTCGGACCTGTAGCGGGCTTGCTGGCGGAGCCCCTCCTCGATGCTGGAGCTCAGCGCCTCCTTGTTGTGCAGCCTGTTGAGTCGATCCAGGACTCGGCGCTGGTGGGCCTCGTACTCGTCGCGACTCGGGTAGATCTTTGAGATCAGGGCGTCAAAGTTTGAGTCTCTGCGCAGCGAACGTCTGGAAACCAGCTTCTTCCTGCAGGTTGGACATTCTTTGTTCCTGAGGGAAGGAAGGATGAGATATGGTGGTGTGTTTATTCTAACCTTTCAATACTTTCAACCCAAAAAGGATCAGTTTAACTAGTTTGACTCCACTTCTGATGATCACGCAACAGTAAAACGAAACTCAAGACTTTAAGACCAGTGTTGTTCTCACCCTGATCGCAGTGCAGTGACAATGCAGTCGGAGCAGAAGCGGTGGAGACACTCTTTGGTGGTCATGGTGTTCTTCAACATGTCCAGACAGATGGGACACATCAGCTCACTGTGCAGAGAGCGAGGAGACACCGCCACCTCCGTCCCATCCATGATCGCCTCCTGGACACAACCACGAGAAAAAACTAAATATTATCATGCCTGTGAGCAGAGCAGCTGACTATATGCACATGTATGTGCAAAATGTGATGACAGGACGAGCAACAAACAGCACCATAACAACATCTCTGCAGGTCTCACCCACACACTCCTTACCTGAGGGCTCCTGTGGAGCTCATAGAGACTCAGCTCCCAGGTCTTACTGGGAGTCTGGATGTTTACTGGAGCTGCCATGGCGGCTGTTTCCCACAATCCTCACTGGTGGGAGAGAGAGAACACATATGTAGAAACTGCACATCTACAGTTGCAAGAGCCTTTGTTTACTATATTGAGTATTATGTCTTGCGCATTGATCAGGATGAGGATATCTTTGTCATCTGAAAAACGAGACATCGTCTCAGTGAGCTGATACATGTCCTCAGGCCAGCGAACCAATCTTAGTGACATCAGAAAGTCACAGAAGCCCTGACGGCTCATTTGAGGCCCAGTTTCTGAACATAGGTTGTGAAGGTTTCTCTGTAAACTGAGGGCTTTAATACTTAATCACAGTAATAACGCAGAACCAGGACCTACTTTATAATCAGAAGAGACACGCAAATCTATCTTCATATAACGCAGGGCCTTTAAATGATTGAGCAGTTTATGAGAAATCATCAGCTACCCTGAAATAAACTTTACGGTGACGCTCAACTCGTCATAACAAAGGGATAAACCGGGGTTTGAATTGTTTATGTTTATAGTGATGAGAACTTCCTGTTGAGTCATGTTAGCACACTGACAACACGCGTTACAACTTCCCACCGAGACTAAACACACACTCTCCTCCATGATTGTCACCTTTAGCGAAGTTTTCAAAGTTTTACTCATCTGATGATTTGACACATAAACAGACAAACCGTCACGTGCCTCGCTAAAAACTCGACAGCAGTGAGCAGGGACAAGGAGAAATCTTATAAGTATAAGCTCACCTGACGCTGAAATGATGGACAGCTGACCGGAGGGAAACACGACCCCCTCCAGCTACACAAACACACACACACACAAACACACACGCAACCGCCTAGAAACTCCACTATAAATCTCCCCAACAACACACACCGCGGCTCTTTATCCACCCGAGTCTTCGCCCACTCGGGGGAGTGCTGTTTTAATTCACGTTGAGCCTCGCAGGATGAATAAAAACACAAAACTGAATCAAGAGCGTAACATTTTCCAAAGCCCACCAGCTAGCTAACGATGTTCTTCTCCTTCTTCTTCTTCTGCTGTCTCTCCCCGGAACAAGTCGTTTGTCGCCGCCGCTACAGCTCCGCGTCGTCAGCGCCTCTCAGCGGCCAACAGGAGTATTGCAAGAGATATTTTTTATTCCACACAGCAGCTCACGAGTTTATCCCTATTTATATATTTATACACAATGAATATATTCGATCTCCCTGTTGATTAATTCTGAGTATTTAAAAAGAAAATCCGACACAAATAAATTTATTTTAATCTTAAAAAAAAAAAAAAAATCTAATGATGTACTGCAGAGAAACAAACCACTTCTGAAACTGTAACGTGAGGAATATGAAAAGATGAGGGCTATAGTCGTGTTTGGAGTTGAAATGGTTAACATGGGTTAGCCATATAGACAATACATTATATCATTATATCATCATTAAGCAATAATGTAACTAATATGCACTAAATATATGTGCCCCAGTACACTGTCTATAAGTGTGATAATGGGGGGGCAGACAGCTTGAAAGCAGGAGGAAGGAAAGGACAACTCATGTTGCTGTTGCGGCTCTTGGCAGGTGAGCTTTACCTCAAAGTAAGGAGAACGAGGCAGCATGCCATCCACTTAATTTAAAAAAAATAAAAGGTTCACTGAAACGGACTAACCTGTTTCAAATGACAAAACCCTTTTCAGTTAACATGCATGCACACCGCTCTGCTCACTTACAACCCCCAACCTCATTCTGTGAAGATCTAACGAGACGGCTTAATCTGCTTTAATAAAAAAAACATATTCTTTCTTAATCATAACCTTGGTGTGTCTCACTTCTGTTGTGACAACATTCAATGGAAGTTAATCTCAATTATTATTATTTTTAATTTAACAGGAATGTTTTCAGTAGATTAATTAAGACCTCACTCAATGAAAGCACAATAGCTCTTTTTGTGATGGGAACACTCATCTTGTCATCACTGTGAGTGATCTTCGGTTATTTATTGCAAGGGAATGGCATTTTGGTATGTACTAATTGAGCAGCATTTCTTTTTTTTACAGCAAGTGCAGCTGGTGGCTGCTGGTGCTGCGCCTCACATTGCACTGCCCTGATGCACATGCTTACAGTCATGTGTTGGAGGTCAACCATGACGGCCTCAGGGCTCTGCGACAGCTCATTATTACTGTTATCTTAAACTATAATTTACCCATGGTGACATAAAAGACGATAAGCCGGGCCTATGGGAAATTGTCATCTTCACATAGCTACACTAAATAATTTATCAATATATAGAGTGCAAATTTTTACAATGATAATCCAAGGAGATCATTGATTACTCCAGGGTGAAAGGGAACCAAGAACTTACGTAAAGTGAAAACAAAGAGAATGACAATCATGTTTAAGGAACATGTGCACTGATGTCAAAACATAAAACACAATAATCTCTAATCTATGTTGCTTAAAGTTAGGTAGAAACTAACAAACACTGGTTGGCTAAACTGTAACGTAAGGCTTAAATTAGAAACCAGCTAACATTAAACTGTAGATTAAAGTTAGAAACTAAAACATTAGTCACCTATAAGGCGAAAGGTACAAAGTAAGAAACATTAGTTTGCTTAAGTGTAAATGATGAATTAAATAAAAAACTACAAAATGAATGTCGTATATTGATGTGTTGGTGAAAAGAAGTGACCACCGCCGACACGTCTCCACTTGTATTTAAAAAACTTTATTACAAGAAGGAACAATGTCAAAAAAAAAACAAAAACCCTGTGGATCTGAGGACATCTCCGGTGCCAATTGTAAGATTCAAAGCCGTTCAGCTCAAGACACTCTCTTTATATATGATTTCTTATCTCCAGAACTTCAACCTTCTCCAAGTAGAGAGGCGTCGCTGTCCTAATGGTCCGTGACCTCTGACCATCTAACCTTTAGATTAAAGAGTAACACAGGTTCTCATTCCACAGAACAGTAAAACAGGAAAGGAGGACAGTATTTCATAATACAGAATGGAGAAGGAAAATACATGTCACAAGGCAGGACAGGCGATCAAATACCTCATATTTCCCCCCCTAAGAGGCTCGTAGAGTAGAGAAGATACACGTACATGTTTACTATTATAACAAAAATAACAGGTCCTGCTTGCTACAGCGCAACCATTAACATTACAACAGATTTATTTGAGATGAGATGCATGTGAGAGCGAAAACCCGTCAGCTAATATAAGGTTAAAAGTAGACGCCAGCCAGCATTGAAAACTCAGAAGTTTTATATGATCAGTTTTTATAGGTTTTATGTGAACATTTAATGTGTCACACATTCTGTGATTAGAAGATTTGAGCTGGATGACACAGAACGAGGCTAAATGCAGTTATACTACATTTATTAATCACAATTTACAATCAGAAGCTTTTATAATTTCAAAGACTAATTGCAACAAACTAGAGAGTATACTGTTTATGCTTCCTTAATTTAAGTTAAATGATTATGTATGTACAGTCTAACTGACACATGCATGCAATAAATATTATTATAAATATAATACTAAACAGTATTTTAACGGATAGGTATAGACCATATTTTACCACTTTTCTGATTAGTGAGAGTAATTATATACATTTTGATCTCTGGACGCCTTTCCTCTCTCAACAGTTCCCTTCTTTGATCCACCTGGGAGTTTTCTTAATTTGTGACGATGTGTGATAAATTGGAGACGTAAAAGCAATACAATACAACAATAAAGATGTTTCGATATTCTACAGTTAACTTACATGAGTCCGTCTATGATGACAGCTATATTATTTTTGCCCTTTGCAGAAACATGGCGGCCAGGACAGCTGCTGTGGCAGTGATCAGGCTGAGTTTGTTGCTGACTGCAGCTGCTGTTACTGCTGTGCTGTTTCCTTCTCCAGTTCCTGCTCCTGATCCCAATCCTGTTGTTCTTGCTGTTGTGGCTGTTGTTGTGGTTGTGTTGCCAGGCGCAGCTCTCTCCAGTGCTGCTTCTGCCAGTGTTGCTGCTGCTAAAGCAGACGTTGCTGCCACCCTAGCAGTTGACACCATCACTTCTGCTAAGTATGCTGCAGTTTGTGCACTTATTGCTGACACTGCGTTGACTGCTGATTCTGCTGCTACTGATGCTGCTGTTGCTGTTGCTTCTGCCAACACTGCTGCTGCATATGCTTCTGCTAATAATGCACGCTTTGCTGCTGGCAACCTTGTGACGTCTGATAATATGTTCTGTAACTGCTGTGCTGCTCGTGCAGAGTCTGTGGCCACAGCTTTGGCAGCTTCTGCAGTTGCTGACATTATTTCCAGTGTTGCGTTTGGGTATGCTGCTGCCTTTGTTGCTGCTGTTGCTGCTTTTTCTGCTGCTTTTGCTGACCTTGATGCTGATTCTGCAATCTGTGCTGTCTGTACTGCTTCTACTGATGATTTAAATGCTGTTTTCATTGCTTCCTGAACGGCAACATTTGCTGCTTCAGCTGCTTTCCTTGCTGCACTTGCTGCATTCTCCACTGGTATTGATCCCTCGGCAACCAATATGGCAGCTCTTGCAGCTAGTTTTGAATACATTACTGCAGTTCTTGCTGCTTCGGTTACTGTTGATCCAGTAGCTGCAGCCCCTGCTGCAGCTGCTGCTGAGGCAGCTGCTGCCGCTGCTGTTGACCCTACTACTGCTGCTCTGGTCGCGGCTGATGCCGGTGACACTGTTGTTGCTGCTGTTGTTCCAGATGTGCTTGCCGTTACTGATGTTGGATCACTGCTTGAGGCAGGATTTACACCTGTTGCTGTTGGTGGTGCAGTTGTGGCTGTTCCTGGAGATGCAGGCAGTGCAGCCTGTGCTGCTGCTGTGGCTCCTCTTGCTGCTGCTTTTGTTGTTGATGTCATTAACTCTATGTTACTTCCTGCTGCAGCTATTGCTGCTGCTTCTGCTGTAACTGCAGTTGTTGCTACTATATCTGCCACCGTTTGTGATGTTGTGATTGCTGAACGTGTTGCTTCTGTTATTGCTGCTGCTTCTTCTGGGGTGACTGCAGATAATGCTGCTGATGCTCCCTCTGCTGCTTGTGCCACTGATCTCGCAGCTTCTTCCGTTTCTGGAATCGCTTCTGCCACTGGTGTTTCTGAAGCTGCTTTTGTTGCTGCTATTGCTGCTTTCCTCGCTGCCATTGAAGCTATTATTGATGCCTGTGCTATTCTTGCTGCTACGCCAGCTGTTGATGGTGGTGCTGTTGCTGTGGCTAGCATTGCTGCTGTCGCTACTTGCTCTGCTTTGTCTGCAGCCTCCCTGGCTGCTTGTGCTGCCAATGCTGCTGTTGTGTTTCCTGCAGCAACAAGTGTAGCAGCTCTAGCTGCTACTTGTGCAGCATTTACTGCAGATAGTATGTCTGCAGATGTTCCTGCTCCAGCAGCTGCTGCAGTTGAGGCTGCTAATGCTGCAGCTGCTGCTGCTGCTGCACCTTTTGCTGCGGCCCTTGCTGCTGCTCCCATTAAGGCTGTGACCTCTGGTGTTGCTGTTCCTGTTCCTGTTGCTGCTGATGCTGTCAGTGCTGTTGCTTCTGCAATGTCTGCCACTAATTGTGCTGTTTGTACTGCCGATGACTCACTGGCAGATAATGATTCTGTTCTTAATATGTTTGCCACAGTTTTTGCTTTTCCAGCCACTGTTAATGCAACACCTTTGATAGTTCCCATGTGGCCCAATGCTGCCATTGTTGCTGATGTCGCTGCTTGTTCAGCAGCCTCTGCTGCTATTGATGATGCATTTGCTAGTTGTGCAAGTTCTTCTGCCTTTGATGGTGGTGCTGTCACTGCTTCAAGTTTTGCTGCTAATGCTGCCTCATTGGCTGCTTTGGCAGCTTCCCTTGCTGCCAGAGCAGCCAAAGCTGCTGGTTCTTTTCCTGCTGCAACTAATGCAGCAACTGTGGCTGTGTCTTTTGCTGCCTTTATTGCTTTTGCTGCAGCAGATGATGTTGTTGCTGCAGCAGATGTGGCTCCTGCTACTGCTACAGAGGCTGCTGCCGCTGCTGCTGCTGCAGAAGCTGCTGCTGCCTCTGCTGTGACTGTTGTTGGTGGTGCTGATGTTACAGGGGATGTGTTACCTGAGGTCACAGTTGGCTGTACAGTGGTTGCTGGTGCAGTTGTTGCTGGTGCAGGTGTAGTTGTACCTGGCTCTACTGCAGAGGCTGCCACTGCTGCTGCTTTGGCTGCAGCTGCTGCTAGTTTTGCTGCATTTATTGCTTGCTTGGCTTCATTAATTGATGCTGATGCCATTTCAGCAGCTGTCTCTCCTGATTCCTCTGATGTTGCTGCAACTGCATCTGCTGCTGTTTTTGCCACAGCTTTAGCTCTGTGTGCAGCTTCTGCTGCAAACTCTGCTGCTGTCTTAGCTGCACCAATTGTCAGCTTAACTGTAGCTGCTGTTTGTGCTGGTGTTGATCCTATGGCTGTTGTGTTAAGAATTGCTTTCAGTGCAACAGCTGCTTCTTCTGCTTGGTTGGCTGCTATTTCTGCAGCTCTTATGGCAGCTGTTGTACTTTCTTGTGTTGGGTTCAATGTGGCAGCTTCCGCTGCTAATCTTGCTGCCGTTGCTGCCTGTTGTGCTGCAGCAGCAGCTTTTATTGAAGCTATAAGTGGTTGCCCTGCTAACACTACTGTTGTTGCTGGTGCAGCTGTTGCTGTTGCTGCTATTGCAGCTGCTACAGCTGACTCTGCTGCTTTTTTTGCTGCTTCTGCTGCCTCTGTTGGCGATTTCGTCCCATCTGTCAATTCTGTGGCAATTGCAGAGGCTACTAGTGCAGCTATTGAAGCATTTTCTGCAGCTGCGGCTGTTTGTCCTGCAGTGGCTGCTGTTGCCACTGCTGCAGCTGCTGCTGCTACTGCTGTTGCTGCATTTGTTGCTGCCGTGGCTGCTGCTGTTGCTGCTGTTATGGCTGTTGCAAGTGGTAGTGACTCATTTGTTGTAACTGAACCAGTTGTTGTTGCCAGTGTGGTTGTTGTTGCAGTTGTGGGTTGTGTTACTCCAGCAATGGCAGCTGCAGCAGCAACTGCTGCTGCTCTTCCTGCAGCTGCAGCTGCCTTTGCTGTAGCTGTTGCATCTTCAGCTGCTTCGGCTGCTTCCGTTGCCTTCTCAGTGGCTGTTTCTCCAGTTGTTGCTGTTGCAGCAGCTGCTGCAGCTTCAGCTGCTTTAGCTGCTTTAGCTGCTGTTGCTGTGGCCATTTCTGCTGCTGTTTCTGCTGCAAAAACTGTTAACTTCATGATTTCTGCTCTTTTGTTTCCATCAGTTGTTGAGCCATTGGCTGCTCTTAATGCTGCCTGTATGACTGCCAAAGCCCTTGCTGCAGCAGCTGCTGCCTCTCTTGCATCAGCTGCAGCTTCATGAGCAGCTTCTCCTGTTTGTGCAGAAGCAGCCTTTGCTGCTGCCACAGCTGCTGCCTCTGCTGCCGCTGATACATTTGATGTTGCCTCTGCTATTTTTTCCACTACTTCTGCTTCAATATCTGGTGATGACTCAGCTGCTTGTTTTATTGCATTTGCGGCTGCTTTGGTTGCGTTGGCTGCAATTTCTGCAAGTCTTGCTGCCTCTGTTGGCGATAGCTGGCCATTCACTGCTGATGCAGAAGCCAATGCTGCTTGTTGTGCAGCTATGGCAGCATCCTCTGCTGCTGCTGCAGCTTTTTCCGAGGTGACCCCAGTAGTGGCTACTGCTGCCATTGATGCTGTCGCTGCTGCTGTTGCTGCTATTGCTGCTGCTGTTGCTGTTGCTGCTGCTGTAACTGTCTCTGGCGGTGGTGGTGATACTGTTATTGGTGTCGTGGCTGTTGTTGTTGATAGGTTTGTCAGTCCTCCTGTGGTGGTTGTTATTAGAGGGGTTGTTGGAGTCATTGTGATTATACTTCCGGGACACCTGAGTTTCAGGCTTCCGTCAGCGAGCTGGATGTTGAAAGCTGTTTTGCATTGAATAGTTTAGTCAGAATTCAGTCGGATACTTCAAATTTGGTTACTCAAATTTTGTATTACTCACCAATCAGCATAAAGACAAAGATGAAAGCCTTGAGGGTCATTCTGATTGATTTATGGTGTCCTCTGCTTTCTTCTCGTAAACTACATTGGTCTATGCCCTGAAGAAAAAAAAAGAGAAAAACAGCAGAAATAAGGTTGTTAATATCTACAGTAACATTAATATAAGACAATGAGATAAAGAAAATAGCATGCCTCGTTTAGCATGCGTTTGTAAGCACTTGCCACTTGGGCACTGAGAAAAAAAAAAGGTTTCTGAATTTAAAAACATGCACATGTCATCTCCTTTTTACTCAGTTAGATTCAATTTTGGGTTATTTCACACAAATCAGAAGTACAATTTAATAATTAAAAAAAAAAAAAGATCTCAATCAGTTGCACAGCTTGGGAATAAGGTCCCAGCCATGTACAGTACAAATTACTTACTAAATGGTCCACATTCTTTGCAGGCAGACTTGCACGCAAAGTGTTACTTAATAAGTGGGGGTTGAACTTTTGAAAAATGTTGTGAAGAGACGGTGTCAGAACATGGTGTGAGCATCATGCAGATTGTTGAAGTGGCAAACCACTTTTGAGACTAGAACAAGAAAGTAATAAAGACGCCCAACACAAATGTGAAGACAGCTTCAGGAGAGACTGACTTTTCCTGACGTGACTGTATTACATTGTAATAATATAACCTCTCAGGAGCACATTTTGTAAAAAAAAAACAAAAAAAAAACAACACTAATCTACAGACAAGCAACTTCCATTACAAGCCAGAAGAAAAAGCAAATAGCTTTGAATTCCTCCGGATTCGATTTGCATCAAATTAATCAAATCTACAAAAAAAGCTGAAAATAAGATGGAAACGTAGGCACTGGATCCAGAGGTGTTGAATCTATAAGGCAAATCCTCACATTGATGAAGTTTCCAAACATAAAATTTTAAATTCAGTGTATCATCAGCCCATAGATCCAATTAATGTAAAAACAATAAAAAAAAAATATTGAAATGAAGAATTAAAGAATTAAAATAAAAAATGAAAAGCGGTTATCAAAGATAAATCCTAAAAACCAATGAATCTATTCACAAATGAAACAGCTGACATCGAATCAAATCAAAAATAACTCACTTATTAAACAGTTCATCAAATGAGATTTTGGGTCTATATCCTCAGTGAAAGACTCACTTGGGTGTTGAAATGAGTCTCCTTCACCCTGTCGTCTCTTGCTGTAGCTTATCTCTGCTGTCTGACTCTTAGTGTCTTTAAACTCATATATAACAAGATGCAAGTTCACTGGTGAAGAATGTAAGGTACCTGTGATTGACGGTGGGTGTACACTGAACTGTTTCTGTTAATTGGATGCTAAATGCCTGGATGTGAGAGATGGGGAACTTGTGGAGCAACATTTTCCACAGTTTGACAGTGCAGCAATTAATCCAGAGCTGAGGAACATCTGCGTGGTTGTTTCAGTTGGTGCTGTTAATACTTCTTCTAAGAGCTTTACTGAGTTTGACTTGAGATGGTAGAAAATAAACGTGGACGTGTCACTGCAGCCCACACACCAGAGGTGGTGGTCCAGCTCTATAGTTTACTTCAAAACCTTTTGCGGGTGCAGGACGTGACCTCCGCAGCACTGAGCGCACTCACTGCACCCAGACGAGGGGAAAGTGGTGATGATCTTGATCTTTTTGTTACAGAGAGACACACTTTGATTGATTCTGTGTTAAGGCCAACAGTGTCGCCCTCTCCTTCTGCTCACAGTAAAGGTTTCTCAGTTTAAAAAAGAAAAAGTTGTTAAACAAGTTTCAGCTGTGCAGCATTCCAAGATCAGGTCATCTACGGTTGTCACAGCTATTTACAGCTTTTTCTCTGCTTCCACTCCTGGTGACAGGAGTTAGGATTTTTTTAAGAGTTATAAAAAGTAATTTGCATACACACACACACACACACACAAAATGAAAACTGGGTGAGAAATGACCAAATTGATATGAATACATAAATAAGAAAAAACATTTTTGCAGTCATTTAGAACAAGTTTGATGAACGGGTCACTATTAGACTGAAAAATCGACCAGGAAATCTGATGACATTATCCAATTTTACATACATAACTAAACATAAACGTAAATTACACCACACAGAATATTTTTATTTTTAGCAGTTGGGGAGACGTTAAATTTTAAACATCACTCAGAGTTTGAGTTCATTTTCTCAGACGGTTTAAGGTTTAAACTGGGCTCAATAGACCACAGTACAATTAGCCACCAATAATTACACTAGCAATTGTGTAGCAATTGTGTGAAGACGTTATGCAGATGGTAATTGGGCAATTTCTCCAAGTACAGACGAAACTATTGTTGGTTGCCCATGACAACAAAAACACTCACACCTTATCAACAAAACAAACAACATCCTCCACTGACGGGGTTCTGGGTCTTTACCCTAGGATAGACGTTTTTATTTTATGCACTGTATTTCTGCATATTTTATGTTTGTTATACTTTTATTTTATTTCATTTATACAGAGACTTTGTTCTGCTGTTCTTGCTCTTAGCCCCCTTCGTGAGGGCCTTGGTCTCGTCTTGGGTGCCAGGGAAAGAGAGAATCTATAATCAATGTGTGTAACCTCACGTCTACTGTAAAAACAATACCTAACAAAAAAAGTTGTGCACCATTGTGCACCATTCGCAGGCCGGGCCGACTCTTATCAACACTGCTGGGAAACTTTTTGGCAGCTTTGATGAAGTAAGATAAGACAGATGAGACAGATTTATAGTTTACTCACGTCACCTGTGTGTGATTCCAGAGGTAAGTACACCACCGCCACCTTCAGGGCAGTTCAGCACACTGCATCTAGAACTGTGCAGCCACTCCTTTAACAGGCCTCACGATGATGCCTGCTGTGTTAAAAAGAGGGACTTGGTGTTACATAATAAAGGAATTCCACTTACATACTTTGCTTGCAGACCACACCTGCGACATGCAGTCAGGTGTGACCTGTGATGCTCTGCCAGCAAGTCATTTTCAAAGAAATGGAACTCTCATGGCTTCACAATTGTTTTTTCTTAAGAAGTGAAGTGGATTTCTTGCGGTGTAAATACTATTCAACCAATCAATCAATTAATCAGTCATCGCCAAGGAGGAACACCTGAGAGCCTCGAACCTGTTTGACTGCTCTGGTGTATAATGTTTATCTAACACTAACCTGTTCATAGCTGCTTTTGGCTTTTGTGCACCATCCACCCAGAACGTAGTGGAAAGGCTTTTAAAATAAAAATTGGTCGGGACTTTTAATCTCCAATATAATAGATACTAATCTATTATACTAAACTGATTCTTATTTATTCTGTGATGGGAAGGGACTTAATGATAGCTTTGGGGATATCTATTTTGTCCACCATGGAGGGACTGAAAGTCACAAAAGCAAGTGCCGTGATTAACCAAATGATGTATCTCAACAGCACTTCACCGTGGTACACATATCAA
>OMNW01009662.1:0-11217 GCA_900303245.1 Selene dorsalis
GAGCCCAAACTGAGTCACTCATGCAGTAACTGATCTCAAAACAACATAGAGCTTAGATTCAGAGTGCTGTCAGTGGGGGGTGCTGTGTGCAGTTTATACTTAAAAAACACAGCTGCTTCCCACTGGGGACACATCTATTGCATTGTTGGATTCCTAAACTCTTGAAGCAGATTTAACAGTACAGGAACAAACAATAACTCCTGACTGTAAAACACTGTGGCGGCTATAATACATCGGTTTGACTGTTCAGGGATTGTTCGTTGAAAGTTGACTCACCGAGATGCCAGAGCTCAGGTTCAGCTTTGTGAATGGACACTGAAATGAGCCGCAACATAATGCTCAATTATTAACAGTTTACTGTTAAAGCGACTTTTAAATGACAGAATATAAACATCTTTATATACTGTCGTGTACTTACATTTATAACACTTCATCATACCATATTAAGTAAAATGATCATACTCTTTCATTTGAAATCTTAAACTCCAAAGTAGCCGCTAATTAAAGCTCTTAAATTAATGTAGAGCGGCACTCAAGTGGAGCACAAGTGCCTCAACACAGAGCATAAATTGAGCAGTCAATTTACTTATTTACTTATTAACACGTCAAAAATAACAATGGCGATAATGCTAATATTAGTCATAACAGGCCTCTGGTGAGATTTGACTGGAGGTCGCTCATATTAACATATGATTGTATAGAGCTGAACACCCCTAAAATAAGATGCCTGATTTAAATTGCATATTCATATCCTCTCCAGGAATAACAAACATACTCAATGTGGCTCAGCAGATCAAGACCAGTGGATATTATTTATGCAGGACTGACAATCTAATACCTCTGAATGCTTGTGGGAGACTCGTGAATTTTCAGGCAGTAGTCATGTTCACTCATAAAACTGTTCTGTCTGTGTTCTCTCTTTGTCTAGTGGATGAGCTCTTCAAAGAGGCAAATGTCAAGTCAAATGGGAGGATCAACTATGAGGAGTTCACCCAGATGGTGACGCTGCCACCTGTTGATTACTGATGTGACAAGCAAAATCCTTCAAAAAGACAGATGGGAAGTGCCTGCAGTTTACAAAGAACACATACTTCTACATACTGACATGGCCTGTTCTGTACTTGTTGACTTTTGAAACTGAAAACAGTCTTCACTTTGTTTCTTTTTCCTCATGACTATTCACCAGTTATTTAATAAATTTAGAATCCACCAACTCTTTCCATCAGTTTCCTCTGAGTGAACTCTGCAACTGAATTGTGCAGCACTTCTGTAACCAACACTTTATTTTAGCATGTTATATTTGGATGGTTAAATTCTCTAAATGTCCAGTTTGATACTGTATGTGTGTATATGTGACATGCTCATGAGCAACACCTTGCATTTTAGGACTTGGCCTTTTTTAATGAGCCAATTTCTTTGGAACAACTATATTCAAACACCTCAGCCAAGGCATTTTTTTTTTTATATGACAGCCATAAAATGTTTTCACAAGTTTTATTTAGTAGTATAAAGCACAGTATATAAATATCCATTTGCAACAGCATATATCACTGATTAATAAATGCATAACATTTTCTCCAAACATGGAATTGTTGGTAATAACAGGTCAATTAAAAGGACATTTACAGTGGGATTTGGTTAAGATATTGCAGTCATCAGACTACCTTTAAAAACATGTTTAGCGGCTACCATGACTGCGACATTTAGTTGTTTTTTTTTATTATTTGAAAAATAATCCATGGCCACAGCGAGGGCATAGTTAATCATCATTCTAGCCACTCTTGGCTTGAGTCTGGTTTTTGTGCTTCGAAATGAACATAATCACAAACTGTACAAAAACGACCTTTTACAAACAGAAACAGGACAGAAACAAGCACTTCAACAAACTAAGAAGTTGCAGTGAAAGGCTTCTTCGATGCATGCAGTCAAACATGAGCTGTATTTCGGTGTGGGCATATGTTCACAACCCCCCCCGCAGACTGTCCAGTCAGTTCAGCGGTGTGTCCAGCATTGGAGTCTACTCTAATTATCTCTAAATAAAACTGGGGTGCATGCAGGAGGAGTATCTAGTTGTCCTGTATTTATTCATTGCAGGAAAAGAACGAGTGTAATGAACAACATTAATAACATTTTACACCTGCATCTTTCCTACCATCACATGTGGAAACACGGGCTGTAAAAAGGACTAACCTGTGTGCCTGTGTCAGGGTAAACATTAGCATGCTTTACTACCTCCCTTTACTGTCACAGCTGAATGGATGGAGTAACATTAGCTGCCTACATTATTTTATCATTATGTTATGAGTTACATTGAATAGCCTGGTTGGCTGGTCCCATGTGCTACTATAGCATAGGTCAGTGATTTTTCCTTTTTACCCAAGATAAATTTGCTTAACACATCTGTTCATGTTGAACCTGTAATTTAATTAAAGTGAACACTACATCAAATTATAGGATAAGGATTCAGACTTCAGCTTGACTGCTACATTATTTCTGTGTGGATTTAGCATGGTATCATGTAGCTTAACTCCATCTGTGTTCTCAGCACTCTGCACATTACTCCATGATTCAGTCATCACCCTCCCACCCAAACATTAAGAGAAAAGTCATAATGTTATCATGGACCTGTTATCCAGCAGCAAGCTTCAGAAGTACCTACAAGATGTCAAGATTAAGACTAATATCTGCCTATGCCTTGACAGAGGCAATGTTTGCCCAGGGCAAAACCCATGTTTAAAGCCAACATCAACAGACTCATCTCTACCATTCTCCTTTATCACTTATCTTATCTTTCTGAGCAGATGGAACCACAGAAATCAACAGATAAAAACATACAAAAAAGTTTCCACTTTTCCAATAAGATTTGCAAGGGGTACCAATGGGTTGAGGTCACAAATACAGCTAGTACCCTATGTAGCTTTCAGAAACATACCAAAGAACCTTTCACAGGGTTAGCTTTAAATAGTCTATGAATCACAGGCCAGCTTTTGTCTTCCTCTATTTTATCTCAAAGACCTATTGGTGGAAAACTATATATACTGAAAAAGTATTTTCCTTGTAGATTCAGTACTTGCAGCACTTGAATAAAAAGCCTGACAACAATAACCAAAGAAGAACAGGCTTATTGCATAATCAATTTAATCCCGAGCACATCTTCAAACTGAACAAGGCAGCATGTGAACAATTCTTCTTCCTAGGACGACCTTGTAAACATGAGAGAAAATTTCACCATAAAAAATTCAGTGTTAAAAGCAAACAAATCATGGTGCACTGTATAGCTCAGTGGGTTAAGCAGGCGCCCCATATACAGAAGCTACAGTCCTTGCTGCAGCTGGCCCTGGTTCGAATCCTGAATCTGGTGGTCCTTTGCTGGATGTCATTCCCCCTTCTCTCTGCCTCCCAGTTTCCTGTTTCTCTCAACTGTCCTACCAATTATATAATAATATATAATAGCTCTTTACATGTGAACATCCTGTATACAGACAAGGTATTTATGATTTACTTTTAATACACATTAAAAAGTAAATTAAAACTCAAATAACATGTGTGTGAGATGTAACGATGCTCCAGCTGTAATTTGGTTCCTGATGTTTTTGTATGTGGTTACCTGAGGACATCATGTACATTAGTTTAGGAGAGGTTTTGCAGTAATCCAGTGAAGGGATGTTATTTAAAGCCACAACACTGTCTCAACAGCTGCATTTGTGGGATGATTTGACTTGTATGCACCTTATCTCAGTGTTTATAGTTTACAGAGGCATTTATCTCTATTTCTCAAAGATGACAGATTTTTCTTTAAAAATCTCCTGTGGATAGTCTTTTTTTGACATTAGGCATTGATCAACATGAAGAAATACAGGGGAATAGGATGGAACCTTTGCTGCTGCCTGGGCTGGACAACACTGATATGACAGAGCTGCTTTTCAATTCCTGCTGAAAAGACTGAATTTCAGCCTACATACAGCATGTGTCAGCACTGACAACGTCTCTCAAAGCAGGAGCAAGCACAAAAGATGAAAGATCCTCCAAAACAAGATGATAACAGCCACTGAAAACTATTACAGAGTGTATATAGACCCAGTTCCTTACTTGTCCTTAATAACTCTAATGTGAGACCAACATTATTCCATTTTCACAAATTCTTCAAAAACATTTATTCTGAAATTCTGAATTTGACTTATATTTCAATACAGTGGTTAATAAAAAAAAAAGACATCAAATTATCCAATATTCAAGTAGATGAGGCACTGGGCCTGCCAATACCTGACCCAAAATGTCTGGAGCCTGTGTGGCCTCTAGCACCATGTATTTACTGCAGGTCCACTTTTCACATTTACATTTATTTTGTGACTGAAAAAAGTATCTATATTTGTGTGTGAAGTTTAGCCAAAATATGGCATTACACACCTGTTGCTGATACAACTGCTTTAAAAATAAAAGTCTTTTTACAAGCTGCTGTGGACATTAAATGTTTCAACTGACCGTTTGCTGATCCCAGCACTAGCTCTGCATCTCTCCACATGTTGAAGCTGTGTGAATAGAGCTCTGAAGTGGGATGGGTGACTGGTTATGGACATGTTTTTTTTGTGTTCCCAGTCTAGTTAAACATGTCTTTTACACAGTAACCTGAAACTCTCCCATGATGGAACAACCTGGCTGCCCATTTGAATCGTCTCAGCTTTCTTCTGGAGAACTCATACTTTCTCTTCAATTCTGCCAAAGAGGAAAGGTCTAAAAAGTACAATACCCATGAGTCTAAGGGGCTATTGTCAGAGGTCAGCAGGTGTCGCCATAGCTGCTGAATTTCTAGTAACTGACAACATTTAAAGGAGCTCTTTTCTTCTTGCTACACACTGTTAGTTTCTAACATAGCGTTAGAAACATTAGCTGCAGTAGTGGCAGTGAAGAAGGCAGATTTGAGTTCAGTCTAAAACTTCATTCCTTTAGAGACCATTTTGTCTCTCTCACTTCTTTTTTCTACTGAAGTTATCATGCAAACCAGCTAGCACCAACCTGTTTCATCACTTTCTGACAGTGTCTCACTGCAGCCTCTGATCTGCCCTCAGGAGGTGGCACTGCTCAGAGGATGTTTCCTAACTTCTTGTTGTAAATGCAACAAAGGCCGATGCTTTTGTTGTGTGACGAGACACCATGTTTGACAGCAGAGTAAACTCACAAATAGCCTCCTGGTGGGTCATGTTAATCTGTAGTGAGGTGATTCCTCACTAAAATACACCCTGGGGGCCATAGTTTATATTTCCCTTGAAATTATATGAACACAAGCTTCAGCAACTATCTTGTTAAATCCAAGATGAATCACACCTTTTAGGCAGAGCGTTTGAACAGGGAGTGTTTTAGGCTAAACCAGTGCTCCAGTTGTGACCTGAGTTAGTAACCTAACATTGCTTAGGTCTGCCATTGGCGAACATAACTGAACCAATTACCTGAGATATTATCTAATCTACTATTCAAGCTTAATTTTTGCCAAACACATCAGTTAGTCAACATCCTTTATCCTAGGATGACATTAAAACATGCTGTTGGAAAACATGAAGCATGAATCTAACCTGCTTGTGATCAACAAAAAGGCACACTAGTTTCTTTATTTCCTTCTCTGACATTAATCATTAATCAGTGAAGATACAGCGCCGACTCTCAGCATAGTATCAGCCTCTTGTACACAGTCATAATCAAGTGCATATTAAGACCTTGTTCATGAGGGTCTCATTTTGAAACAGGCCAGCTGAAAAAAAACAAAAAACAAAGGCAGTCTTTAGCACAGCATTAGCTTCATTAACAGGTGATTGGAGTTGTTCCAGTTGTCAAAACAGTCAAAGACAAGAAACGATGAAGCTGCTTTTGTCAACTTCTGAGTGAAATCAAGGACCACCACTGTTTCAAAAATGACTATGACCGTATTAATTATGATGGTTAGTCTAGCACCGTTATTGTAAACTGCATTTATGTCATGCCAGATCAAAAAAGTATTACAGGCATAGCAAGAGTAACTAAGGAGGAGGGGGGCAGGGCTTAGTAAACGGTCAGTTGTTTATTAATGCCACATAAAACATTTATGCACCACTTGTTTTTAGCTTGGTAACACCTGTACCTGTACCACATTATAATATATAATATATATAAGACCAAAGTGGACTTTGCCTGCACGCAACAGTTCAGTGTCTGTTTCAGTCTGTGCAGTTTCTGCTGCAGGTAAAATAAAATAAAATAAAATGGAAGCGCTGTACCAACCATTAAGTACGGTTTGTCTACTTGTGTAATAATGCATTATTAAGTTAGCTACATTGATAGGACTGTTGTGTTTTATGTAGCTCTGTATCTGATAAAAGGACGTATTGATTCAAACCAATGTTTACAGTCTTGTTGTTGAGCTAAGACAGAGGCTATGCTTTGCTATTTACAATTACTTTCAGCCCTATGTTGTAACCTCAACAGCACAAATATGCAGAGTTTTGGAGTGTGACTAATTCATGATTAGTCTGTAGTGGTGAAGAAATCAAGTAGAGGCTCAGACTGTAGACTTTAAATGATGATTAAGGTTTCATCACTCAGTGGTGCAGTCAGTGATGCTGCTGATGAGGCATGCGAGTGGTTACTTTGCTGCATCTCAGCGGCGATACGCGCTGCTGGGGCGTGACCGCTGGCTGCAGGTTTTGCAGCACTGCGTCCGCACGTTGGGCAGGTGGCACCGGCCGAGCAGGCGGAGGGTCTGGCAGAAACGAAACGTCAGCCGGTCACGAAGACAATCTGTTCCTGCATGTGTGTGGGTGAGACAGAGAGAGCACAGGACACAGTTATATCAGCGAAAACCATTGCTAGGTGTTGTTTAAGATGGACTGGAAAGGGAAAAAATGAATTATTTGCACTTAGCAAAGCAGTGTTCCTACTGATTATGGTTGGCAATGGCATAAAGACAGCATGAAGTGTCTACTCCTCCCTATTAATCAGTGTGGGGTTTTCAGTGGTGAATGTGCTGAAAGGCAGGTGATAATCAATTCAAATGCTATGAGTATTGATTGATGAATAGCACCATCCATACAAGAAATATACCCCAAACAAATCACATGCTCTAAGTGCTTCATAGGAAAATACACACAATGGAAACCATTAAAATAAGATGGAATGATAAATACTAAAATCATTCAAATAAAATAAAAGCAGCGAAACTGGTACATGTGGAAGACCACTTTAAAAAAAAAAGCTAAGCAAATTGCTAAATTTCAGAGCGGGTTGAAGACAAAACAGAAGAGATACATTTTGAGTTTTCTTTTAAAGAGGAACTATGCAGGATTTTTTTTTACCTTAACTAAGCTACATTTTTACCTTAATTAAAGCTTCAGAGTATCTGTGATGGTTACATACATGACTTGTAACTTGTTACAGGGAGAATGGAGGCTCTCTGTCTTCCACCTTGAGTCTCTTGGCTGAAAACCAACCTTGTAAGATAAGTGCCTCCGTCCCGGTGTCCCAGCTCTCATCTTGGCGGCACCGTGACACAAACGCGCCCCGTAACCCATAATCTCTTGTTTATGACAGATAAGACTACACAAATGTACACGCCGCAACATCGTACATTATCCACCGGTCCATGGATTGATTTCTGGCCAGCTTTGTTAAAAACAAATGCACGTGGCCAGGGACGGTTAGCAAAACAGTGGAAAAGTGACCAGACTTGCATAGTTCCCCTTTAAAGACACTTTGTGAGCTGTACCAGCAATACCACCTCTGCTGCTGAGGTGTTTCTGTTCCACCCCTCATGACCATGAGGGATGCAGTATAAGAAACAAACGGTACACTCACTGGATGAACAAAACAGACACAACTCATCAAAATGTTTGTTATGTTAAAAGAAAATCTGATATAATTAGAAAAAGAAAAATCTCTCTATGTTTGTGTCAACCATTTTGTCCACTTTGTCTATGTTGTCAGAAAGATCAGATGATATCTCTTGGTGTCTTCCTACTAAAGCAGGTAAGTGGGCAGAAATCACAGAGCCGTTGCCATCTGTATGTAATTTACCATAAAATCTCCTGTGGTTAAAAAAAAACAAAAAAAAAACCCAACCCACACTTTCCTGCTGGAATCTCACATCAGGTGAAGAATGTGTGTGAGCGGTGGAGGCAACAGCTGATGGCTCTAACAGACACATAAAATACTGTGCTTGTCATGAAGCCAAAGAAAATGTTGCTCCATTATCAGCACAGTGACAGATATTCCATTTAGGCAAGTAACATTTTACAGTCGGCACATGAACTGTGATATAACAATGATCACATTGGATGATTAAAATGCTTTTGAGTATTAATTAGAGGACCCATAGCTGTGGGTGACTGCAGAGACCACATGGCTGGTGATAAATACAAATTGTTGACAGTTTTAGGAGGGAAACAATGAAGACAAGAAAAGGAAACTGCTATGTTACGGTAATCTAAAATAATTACAATAATAATATGAAGTACAGAAGATATGACTGTAGATATCCATTGATATGAATATCTTGTTTTAAGTTCTATCACAGTCCTGATATGACCTCAGGTATCTTTATAGCAATAGTCCATTCTGTTCTATCAACCGTATAGATGACAAACCAAGCCTATTAAGATGTGGGAAATATCAATGTGACCAAAAATGTCTGGCAGTTGTTTTGACAACACAGTAGAAAAGCCGATAAAGCAATCTTGAAAAAAAAGGAGACTGCTGAACTTATAGTGACACATTGATTGATTGTTTCTCCATCAACTGTGTCGGTGACACAGTGCTCAAACTTCAAATACATGCAGAGTTTGCAGTTGTAAAAGCTTCACCTGTGAGAGGAAAAGAAATCACCATCTTTGTTGTAACTTGGGTAAAGTAGGCCGAAGCATTTTTTTGTTTATGTGTGCAGTAGTGATTTAGTTCGGGAAATTCTGAGACCTTGATAAAAAATTCACGTCAGCTCAGAGTTCACTCATCTGGGACTAGAAAATGCTTTCTATTGCTAGGTCATAACTATGGGTCGGCTTATTTGCTGTAGCTGTAAAGTAGGTTCAGTTACACATAGGAGTCTACTGACATGACTGATTGTGTTTCAGTTATTAGTCAGACTCCATGTATTTCCATGGAAACGGGAAACACACAATTTTGAGAGTAAATTGTCCATTGACAAGATTATATTTTGACTGTACATTTTATTTTGTTGGGATAGTTGTATAATCGCAATATTACCATCGAGGGGGAGCTTTAACATCATTTGAGCACAACAGTGATGCTTGCGGACCCTCTCAGTAAGTGGAAAAGTGCAGCTGACAGCTCCATTTTTAAGCCAGTCATTGACAAGAAGCCACATGTGGCCAGTTTGACATCCATTTTTGATCCATCCATCTACTTTGGCTTGTGCTAAAGTGAACCAGCAAAACGTGTATGTGTATGATGGTATTAAAACCAAATATACTATGAGCTGTCCCCATGAATGAAACACTGTACATTTGTCCAGTGTATTTGTTTTTTGAGAAGTATGATTACTCACAATTCATGACAATCAATAGCTGTGAACAGCATCTTTTTTGGACCAATGGAGAAGTGTGGTCCCACTGTGCGACGACAAGCAAAGTTAGGATGTTCTCAAAATAAGTGGGGACATTCGGGGGACTCATACTGTGCTACTGACCCTGCTGCTCTTGTATGAAGTGATTCTCAAAACAGAATTGTCCAGATTTTCCAGAGTCTCCCAGATCAGACATAAGTAGGGTACAAGGGTCACAGCTGCAGCTCAATACACAGGATTTCCTGTGTGCTGCTCATCTGCCATACACTCCTATTTGCTTTTCTTTGACCCGCTCACCAGTGTGCTCCATATAGAACGGTAAACAACAAGAGGGGGCAGAGGGACAAGGGACTTCTGCAGCTCATTAGCTTTTCTTTCACTGTTTAAGAAAAGAAATCCATTCATGTCTCTTCGGCCTCATTTCACTGTATGTATCGGTGTATTGTTGCCAAGAAAAATCATCTTATGGTCAAAGGGGTCAGAGCAGGTTAATTATAGCACGAAGGAACATGCCACGGGATGAATGAGCTACAATAAAGAGCAAGTCGAGAGTGAAGGCCTATTGAATGACATACAGTACAGAATGGAAATTCTTACTTCAGCATACTGTATAGGCCTAAAATACCACAGCTCTTTCAAGCATCAGATTCACAGATTCTTTTTTTTATTCGTTTTTTCGAAAGGCTAATATTTAGGTAATAACAGATATTTTGGTTATAGACAGTAGAAACATTATAAATTAATTCAGAGTCATGTTTCTCTCTTCTCATCTATTTACACTTGTTGAGTTCTGTTGCTCTCTGCTGAGCCCTTCAGGGAAATATCTGGGTCTTGGGTTAATAAATGGTCCACTTTGTTCACCGCCTAGTCTTTAACAATGTCTGTCTTGTCCGCTGTTTGGTGCTGAGCATGTAACTGCGCAATTTTCTACATGACAAGAACAACGCTTTGAGAGTGTTGAGTGAATGTAAACAGATCAGTTTCTGGCCAGACAGTTAAACAGTGTGCTGAAACTTGCCATAAAGCGTCATAAAAAGTGGATATCTGTGCTGATTTACTGTAGTTTCATCACCACCAGCAATTTCACACTGTCGCATTGTCATTTCAGAAATTGTAATGCATGTATTGATTATAGCTGCCTCCTAGAGTCCGGCTCAGCTTTCTCAAGTCTGGTGAAGGAGGCAGAAATGTTGCTGTAATATCGCCACCTTTGAAGTTTAATATTTAGTTCAGTGGGCAGCTGCTGTATAAGCCTTTTGTTCTTCATCCAAAATCTTCTGTGGTGTAAAATTACATTAAATATTTGGCCCTGCACAGAGACATGTGGGCTGGTAATCTGCAGATGAAAAGGAAGGTGAGCCCACCTCGCCTCACTTCCCTGACTTTTCAAGCCGTCTTTAATCATCGCCACATCCATCGCTGTCATGTTATTCTTAGATTTCTGGTTTCCAATATCAGTAATCAAAAGCGCTGTCTTTCTAGGTAAGAAAACATCAATACTTCTCCACTGTTGTTTTTTCTTCTGGAGTGAAGCGAAACAGTTATGAGGAGAAGCATACCACTCCCCACAGCAAAGGAGCTAATTACAGAAAATATCTATGTTTAGTTATTATAAAAACTGACTGAAGATTTTAAAAACCTTTTGGTGCTGGAAAAGATTTAAAAAATTCAAACAC
>OMNW01009663.1:0-23173 GCA_900303245.1 Selene dorsalis
AGGAGGAAACATGCTGCTATACAACGACATTGTAACAAGTGTGACTCGCAACAAAAACACGAAAACTCACCACAACTCCTGTAGCACCCGAGGAAGAAAAAACCCAGTGGAGGGATCAAACAGGAACGAAGAAGAAGAAGAGGGAGAGAAAAAAATCAAAGCCCAGCAGGAATGTATCCTCTCTTTCGCTTCCACGTTTTTCAACCCCGGCCCCCAGTCTCCACACCCCAGGAACCGAGAGTGTGAGCGGGGTGGGGGGACCTGGGTGATAGCAGAGGAGGGAAGCACGATCCGGGACACAGTCAACACTTCGCAGTCACTTTATCTTCTGAAATCCAAAGGCAAGGAAGGCACCCCCTCTCTCTCTAAAAAAAAAAGACACCCTCACTTCGCCCTAGTGTACCGTCCCTTCGCTGGACACTTTCTCGGCCTTCCTGGAGATTAAATCCCACGGTTTATCCGCTGTATCCGGGCGCGTCGGCCGACTATTCTAGTCCGCCATGTTGTGTGTCTGTCTGCATAGGAAGAATGGGAAGCGAGCAGCAAATTCCCAGGCCAGGCCCCGTCTCTTCTCCACTCTGTGTCTGCAAAGCCCGCAGCGACACCTGCTGGCCGAGCCGGGTACTGCACAGCACGGTTTAGCTACAGCTGCATAATGCTGAAGCCCGGGGACCTCCAAAGGGTCCATGAAGCCCCCCCCCCCAATTCCCTTTGTACTGTTTCACACCCATGAGATAGTAATTGGACATGAATATTCCCGTTTAACCCCAACGCTTCACGTTAAGATACATATATTATTAACTTTAAATCACTGCTGCTAAAATTAGATCCAGCTCAAGCAAGGAAACATACATGCACCACTTAAATGTTAATGTATCATTAAAAATGGCATAGTGACTTAATAACAGCTATTACAGAGTCTGAACCTCATAATGGGTACCTTTAATTTTGTACAGGGCCTTTACTTGTGCAGGTGTGATTCAATATTGTCAGTCTTTCACTTTTATTTAAGTAAATGATCTGAGTACCTCTACTACTGAACCTTGAACTTTACACCTTGACTTGAAAAAAAGGACTTGAATAAAAATGATTTTAGTAACAAGTGAAAATGAAATGCAGCAACCAAGTCTGTTAACCTCAATGATCATTTATATACTATTTCGTCAGTGGTATGACTTTTTAAAATTATATTTAAATAAGTCAGATATTAAAACCTGGGCAGAATAGCAGAATCACATAATAGCTAAAAAATATGTGAATGTGTAATATCATTTTCTGCTTTCTCAGACTTCTGTTTGCCGGATAAACTACAGTTAGGACAAATCAAGCAACATGAATAAGTAAAACTTACAATTACAATACAATTTTCATGACTTTTGCTATTTGCTGGATCAAAAATTGTTAAATGAATAGAAATTAGAGGCTAGAGTAGAGAAGACTAGAGTAAAAGTCTAGTGCAAACATTGTGTATTTGTTCAGTTTCTTGTTACCTACTCATTCTTTACATGGATCTGCAGCATCGCACAAAAGCACCACAGTTATTCACACCTCTCATGGATCTTCCATGTTACACGTTTGGACACGGCTCTGGGTTGGTGAGGTGAGTTGCTCATGGTGTGACATGATGCGTGTTGACTGAGCCACCAGCAGCTCTGATAAACATTTAATAACATCTAATACCGCAACACTCTTCTATTAACATTCGTGCAAGGATTTCCCACTCAAGAAGTCATATCTCATTAATTCTTTATTATTCATATCTCCTGTTAAATGACGAAGCAATTAAGCTAAAACCTGGTGGTTAATAAATAATATGAAAGTGTGCGTACATCATGTTGTGACAGAGATGACTGTCCAGACATAAAACCATCCAGTAGAAATTACGAGACATTGCCAGAAAACAAAATATGTAACAGCATGAAAACATCTTTTGTGCTGATTATAAGACTTTGGGTTTGTAACTTTTTTCTTTTTTTTTCATTAAATGTCAAATTTAATGAGTAAGCTTAACTGAAAATCTGAGTTTTTGGGATGTTATAGCTCTGCATTTTCATCTGTGTTTGGAAAAATTGTGCGTATACTGTTGTTGGAATACATTGTACTGCATGTGTACAATCGTTGAAGAGATCAGTTTAACACGAGATAAATTAAAAAGCGCGGGTGCATCGCAGCAGCTGACAGATTTGCAAATACAACGCTTTAGACTGCCAGGTTTGCAATGACAGCCCGGGTGAACTCGTCGCTTGATGCGTAGCCCCCCAGGTCTCCAGTGCGCACCTGTTGCAAACATAAGGACAGTGTGTTACTATGTGCACAGCTGCTGCAACACATGTCCACATACACAGTGTCATGGCCAGCGTGTTAGAGAGCCTTTAGAAACTGCACTCACAGAAAGCACAAAGTCTGGTGAGTGATACATGTTCTTTCAGAGAGCATCAGCTTCGTCTCTTTTCCCTCAGGCTCTCGTCCGCTCAGAAACATTTTGAATCATAACAGTGAGCACAATGCTGTTAAAACACAGGTCTAGTCCTGTAAATCAGTATTCAACCACAGTCACATCATTCGAAGTGGCTGGTTATGATGAGAAGACAGAGCATTACACACTCGTGACCAGCTTTAATTTGTATAAAATCCCCCTCCATGTAAAATTCATGGACAAAATGGAAACAAAATCTGATCAACAAGATTAGACATGACACCATTTACACTGTTTTTGGTGGTAAACATTCTCCATAAAGCAGCTTAAAGAGAGGATTATTTGTAGTTAACAACTGACTGTAAAAAGGCATGACAGATGTAGTGATGAGACATAGCAGTGATTTAATTTCTTGCACCATCAGTGGAATGAACAGTGACCAATATTAACTTGCTGATATTAGTCTTTAGACATAATGTTACAACTGAAAATTTACTCATGTCAAAATTTCTAAAACAGAAAATGTGTTGTATGTCATTTTATAATTCAGCCGTGTGTGGCACTAGACTAGCAACATCTTGGTTTGGTGTAACACCTGAAAATGATTTCATGAACACTGGAGGAATATCTTAACTTAATAAATATCTTGAGTTGAAATACTTTTGGTTTTCTCAGTTTCTGTTTTGGCAGAGTTGTTGATGTTATAATACTCCATGTATTACAACTATCACAGTAAGAAACAGGAATTTTACATTAGGATAGACTTCCCTTTGCTGTACAGTAACAATTTCAGGCTTTAAAAAAATTGTTTCACTGAAATGATGAAATGTTACAATTTTAGTGAGTCAGGGTGTAGCAGTCTTAACCTAATATACACTGAGTTCTGAGTAATGTAGAAACAAGATGAAGAAGAATATGCAGTCAGTTGAATTGTGAGGTACAAGTAAATCAACAGGGTGGTTGTTTCATATTAATTTTCCAATAATGTGACAACAAGTTCAGAAAATTAAACAACAACCACATGGAAAATGAATTGAAACAGTGATGGGCACAAACTATAAAAACAGACGGATGTCCATGCAGAAGGGCAACAGACTCATGAGCTGTGCATTCTTAGTAAAGTACCAAACAAGGTAAGATCAGAAAACCGAGTATAAACCATAAACATTAGGATTCAATCGATGATATTTGTCAAAACTGCTTATCACAACTGTCAGTGATAGTGTGGGAGATGAGTCTGAACATGAGTCCAGTTCATGTCCAGATTTAAGGAAATGTCTGTGAGGAGTGTGATGAAACATCTTAGTAAACGGGTCGGTGACGCAGGTTTTCCACAACGGCACGCACAAAGTCGCCAGTGGTGGAGTACCCGCCAAGGTCTCGTGTCCGTACCTGGGACGCGCACACAGATGCACACAAACACGAACACACACACACACACGGAGGATAATGGGGTACAAGGAGAGGAGGGAGTTAAAGGAGAGGGAAGAGGGAGTGGAAGGCCACTTCAGACAACGTGCAGGAAAATTCTCCTTTCAATTAGATAAGTATTCCTTTTAAAAATAATCATATCACACATTCACACATGACCCTCAATGTCAATGGTATCCCAGCTGAGAACACAACTTTTCCCCTTCTCTTTAGAGGAGTAATAAAAATAAAAAAAAAATAGAAAATATTAATCTCCAAAGCTGCTATTGCTGGATTGATGTTTAGATCTGAATTGGCCATGCAGACATCTGAGGGACGGAGGCTGACCTACTTCATGCTGGTGCTCATGCCAGTGTGTGTTAGTGTCAACAGGGATCAGGTGCAAAAGGCAGAAAGGCAAAAAAAAAAAACATGTCCTGGGAATAAATGCATTCAATTCATGATGGATTAAACATGGAAAGAAGAGAAACACAGGAGGAGTTAAGACACATTTCAGAAGTACAAATACTAAAGGCTCTCTAACACACTCAAACGTAGTTCACATGTTATTACATGTAGACGTATTTGGGTCAACGAGGAAAACAACACTTAATGAGTTAGTGTCATTACGGCTATTTGACATACACGCTGAAGCTCTCAATAACATTTAGTACAGGGTTATTTTCTCAAGTTAGCCACCAGCCCAATGACACTGTTTATGTGAGACTGCAATTACTGACCCACAAAAGCACTGAGCAGAAGGTTGGTTTTGACGATGGGTGTTGACAGGATATGGGGTTTAACCAGTCCCACTGGCTTCACATATCTTCTTTCGGCAGAATTAGCACTTGTTGCTTTGCTCTACTTAGAAGCTGGGCATAATAACCATTATACTTAATGAATCACAGCTTGCTCCACGTGGGGAGTAATAAATGACTATATTGCAAATACTGAGTAGAAATAGTCATATAATTATTTTAAAGCCCTGAAGCAGAAAGTGACTTTCTCTCTGTGGTGGTTTCTCTCCCTCTCACACCCACCAAGAAAACACTACAGGGTGCATGTGTGTGTTTTAGTATCTGAAGTGGAGGAAACTAGAGAGAACGACACACCTTAAGCACCAACAAATATTTCTAGGTGTTCAGAAACAGTCATTGAAGATCGAGGGAGACAAATTGGTTAAAAACTGCATTGCAGGGGCTAAAATAACTATACTGCTGTGATTTTGTGCAAAATTTAAATCTTACATTTATGAAGTGCCTTGAGGGGGGGGGTTTAAAAGACATATACTTAGTATTGCGATATAGCCTAAAAATATTATTTTTTGGTCATATCACCCAACCCTTGCTCTACTGGTATTTGCAGTAATAATAAAACATTTCCTTTAGGTGTTAATATTGTTAGTGCTGTCTGATATGTTGATGTCATGTTATGAGGGTAGTTGTGTCCACGTTCACTGGTTCAACACAAGTTGAAAAAGTACAACACAATCACACACATACACACAAACACACACTTACCTTGCCCTGTTTGATGACCCTCTTGACAGCATCTGACACCATTTGGGAGTGATATTCAAGACTGCAACACAATACGGTGACAAAGAACAGGTGACCAGAACCGTCTTGTGCACATGTTTTCATTCAGACAGGGAGGCACTTCAGGCTGATTTATAAAACCTTGAGAAGTGCATTAGAGCAGGACAGAGGATACATGGGCGAGGTGTAATATGTGGTGTACTTGTTACTACAAGGCCTATTAAGTTGACTCACTTGAGGTGCCTGAGCATGTTAGCAGCACTCAGCAACATGGCCGTGGGGTTGGCAATATTCCTTCCAACAGCTTGAGCAAAGGGGTGACGTGCCCCCTGAAAGAGGAAAGACACAGGGTTTGAAGGATGACAACAGGCTGACAGTACCAGGACAGAGTTGAGCAATCAATTGTCCTTCAAGAAGGACAATATAGCAATACACAGTAACTTTTGTATCACAGATTGTGCCCCATTATAGTTTCCTCATCTATCCAAGTATTGACAGTTAACTATAAACATAATAGACAAAGAGGAAAATGAGATAATGACTGCTTTATCTCTGAAACACATGTTTATGAAACATTAACAATGCAAAAAAAGTTTATGGAAACTCACAGTCTCAAACACAGCGTACTCTGCGCTGTAGCTTTCCCCAGGAACAACTCCCGCTCCTCCAACCAGCCCTGCTGCCAGGTTATCGATAATGTTACCGTAAAGGTTCGGCATCACCAGCACGTCAAACTGGTATGGGTTCTGGACCAGCTGCAGCAATGTGACATAGATGATGATGACAACTTTTAATATCGAGTGGAAAAGTAAAATCCAAGTCTACCAAGTCAAAGTATGATTATTTACAATAATAAATTCAAGCGTAGTGCTTCATAGTGTTTGTTAATTAATCACAGCTTGAGAACTAAATACACATTTGTAAGGCTTTTAGGTTTAAAAAAAACAAACAAAAAAAAACACCAAATTATTTATCAGTAACGAATCAATAAAGTCAGGAGAGAATTAAGTCTGTATGTACCTGCATGCAACAGTTATCAATGATAATGTTCTCATATTTGATTTTGGGATACAGTTGTGCCACCTCTGCACAGCTCTGCAGAAACAAGCCATCACCTAATTTCCTGTAGGAAGACAAGGGGGATAATGAGGACAAGTGCTGCCAGTGTAATGCAAATCATGACTCCATTTACCACAATCTAAAAAAGTAAAGACATAAAAAATAATTAGACAATAAGGAAAAAAAAAAGGGATGGGGTTCCACTTCCTTACATGATGTTGGCTTTGTGGACGGCGGTGACCTTGTTTCGCCCCTTCTTGGTGGCATAATCAAAGGCAAACTTGGCAATGCGCCGAGACTTCTCTCTGGTGATGATCTTTAAACATTCGATCACGCCTGTCACACTCTGAAGAGCAAGGAAAAGAGAATGTAAATTATTGAAGATATGACTAATGCAGAGTGCAAGAGAATGAAAACATCACACTCTAAATACAGCACATGCATTCATCAGTCGCCCCTCTCATGTAGCAATGTATTAACCTACAGACGATCCAGTGAATAAGAATAAGGTTTTAAATCACAATCAGACAAAGGCTACAAACTAATCAGAATATTGCGGCCAGCCAATCAGAGCACAGCTTTAAAACAACCAATTGGAATAAGGCTACAAACCACCATTGTTACCCTCTCTGTGTGTTCATGGGAAATCTCTTTCTTCAAAGTATAATAAGATTTTTTAAGAAGTGGATCTCAGACCACAGTTCATCCTGTGCCTGCAACGAGTAGGAGGAGTGTTGTTTACCTCATGCTCCAGCGAGCTGTACTCCCCCTCAGTCTGTTCGCGGATGATGACCAGGTCCAGGTTGTTGTGGCGGGTGCTGTAGCCCGGCAGGCTGTTAACATGAACCACATTAGCAAACAGGTCCAGTTTGCGCCTAGAGAATGGAAAAGGTTATTCATAGTTACTTAAAGAAGACCTACTCAATTTACACAAAGAAATGCACAACTCATGTCTTTGTTCTACCTCAGTCTCATCTCATATGAAGCCAGTTCCCCTTTGTACTCCATGGGTGTGTGGATCTTTCCTGGATAACAACACAACATGCCATGAATATAAATGTTCAACGTGATTGTCTTTGAAAACTAGAGGAAAGATGAACCATGAGAGGGTGCCATGAGATAAGTAAAAGGAAACCCTACAGTACCTTTAATGGCCACTTTGTTGGTCTTCATAGAAGTCAACACTTGATCCAGTTTTTCCTCACTGGCCATGTTCTGTACCTCACTCAGGTGGAACTCCTCAAACTCTACTGGGACGTCTCCTGCCTGGAGAGAAGCAGAAATACAAAAGTCACAACATCTTAGAGTTTACATGTCATCCTTGTGGACTGTATTTTCTAAGATCGTACTCAAAGTATACCTTAAAGACATCCTTAACAGCAGTCATCAGCTCAGGTCCCACTCCATCTCCCGGTACCATTGTAACCTTGAAGGTCACATCTGCACCCGCCGGCGGGGACTCCGGACCACGGAGACCAGCTGATAAACTCAGTGGCCGAGACACCAGCTGCTGCCACCGGGGGCTGCTCAGGCCCTGAGGGACGGAAAGAAGACAGTCACTATGAGCGGGGGTTAAGTTTACAGGATAATATGGGTATAACCTGAGGCAAAACAAAAGTGTCCACCATCTGAGGCTGTTTCAAATTGTGGTATTATTCTCGAAATACTATTATTGTAACAGTATTGTAGAACATCTCTAGACATATTAGGCCAATGGTATTTCTTTCTGTTTTATTGCCTCTTAAAACAAAGCCGTATGTGGGAACAGATTCAAAGTTTCTTATCTCAGATTTATTCAGTTTTGACACTCATATTAAACCATCATAGATTTCAGAAAGAAAAAAAATTATCAGTTGAGGAAAATCGGACATGAACAAGTCTGTGTGGCACTGAAATGAGTAATCAATTGCTCAACATAAAATTATTCAGCAAATACCTATCTAACTAATCAGTTATCTGTCATCCTTTTCAACATCAGCTTGTTCCTTTCTCTTCTCAGGTGTGAGCCGCTGCTGTTTTTCTGTAATTTTCCTGTCATGCTCATAACCAATACATTTACACATCGTATTTATATCATACACTATTTGGGTGTCTTGGAAAGATCAGAAAGATTAGCGTGCCACACTTAGCTCTGTGAAATGGTAATGGTAGTTCTCTACACTTCATGGAAAAAAAATAAATCAGTTAATTTTAAAAAAAGTTGGCAGATTAATTCATAAAGGCAATAATTGGGTGTTACTACCATAATTCTGGGTAGCATGGATGTCTTGTTTTTTTCTGTTAATTTTTTTCATCCTCTCATAATATACATGAGAATGAGCATTGTATTGGGATATTATGAGTGATGTTATAAATTGCTGACCAATACTATATGAAAACAGTATTTCAATGGCAATAATAGATTATCAAAGAGTTTTTCTACTTGTGTCAGGTAAATAGTCTGTTGGATTAGCCAAAGCCTGAAATTCCTGCCTGTCATTACTTAATTATTATTTATGAAGTTAGTTAAGATAAACTGATTTCCAAGAAATGATTTATATCACTACAGGCGCCACTTCTATCGTGAATATACTATGATGATGTTTTATTTATACATATATATACACATGTACTGTGCACTGTTAGTCTCATTATGGATGAGATTTATCGTTATACACTAAACAAAGGAGTCAGAGGGAATAAATAGAAGAGTCATCTGTCAAACTAACACATGAAGCAGCCATGACACCTTCAGGTCAACAGTAAACAACTTACATGGATAATTTATCTTCACACCTGTTAATTCAAACTGACATTTCATTGTGTATAATAATCAAAATCACAAGCGCATTATCTTAAAAGGCAGGTCACACTTTTATTTATCACGTTTTCCAAGGCAGTCAGCCCGTAGTGTGGGCTGCTGCTGCTGCTGTTGTCTGAGTGTAACCGTCACTGTTGATTCACTGAGGACACCGAGGTTACCATGACAGGATTATTCGGCTAGCCACGTTAGCTACCACAAACACAGCTTTAGCTAACGAGCTTGGCTTATTTCACCAGTATCTATAGAGACAACTGACATTAGGCGAGGTTTGTTTACATCTAAAAGCGGCTGATAGAAGTAAATGGGGCCAAAGAGCACAGAAGTCGCTTTAAATCCGAGGATGACAGGAGATGTGTCAATGAATGCAGGAGGCTCGTGATTAGCGGAAGGATCCAGTTTATAATTACACGGTGTCCGAGGGCAACTGACATACAACTTTACCTACAGCCGCTCTTTTCCTACAGACGGGTTCACAAAACAAGCCTGCAAACACCCTCTGTACACTCACCTTGACCAATGTTACCAGGCTTCCTCTCAAGGCGGCCGCCATCGTCACAGACATGCAGCAACCAACGCAACTTCCTCTTCTTCTGTGGTGCCGCAGCCGTATGGTGCTAACTGACGGTGGAGCAACAGCGCCCCCAGGTGGACGGAACAGGCTCAGTCTCGCAAGACGTGTCGTTGTAGTAGAAGCTATTGATAACTTTGGATAACTTTAATATATCTGTTTTATTTGTTCTCTTTTGTTAGTCATGAGGTTCTATGTATTGTTTGCTTATTTAGAAAAGTTTGTTTGGTGAATAACTATTTTTATTTATTTTTGGGTAATGTTATGGGCCTATTAGGTTAGGTGATTTATATAGGATAGGTTATTTCTTTGTTTCTTTATTTGCCTGCTTGTTTGGAAAATAAATAATGAATTCAAAGCAATGGCATTGTTTGGATATTGAATTATTTTACCCGCATAAACCACTCATGGTTGATCAATGGCTTTTTGATTCATTTGAACTGAAGTTTGTTTTGTTTGAGGACAAACAGCCACTACAAGACTAATACAAGTCAGACTGTTTCATACAAAATAAAGACTGACTATTTTAAAGCCATACACATCAGACACCTTAGGACCAGTTCTTTCCTCATATGGGCCTCTAACGATCTGTTCCACCTACCAATGACATGTACACTGTTGTCAGAAGAGACAGTGATGGACGTTTGCATTATCTCAGCAAAAAGGCCCCAGAGCTAGACAGGGGCCCCTGGAACATGTGAGTCAAAGCTGTTGTTTAGCTGAGCTCAGAGGGGGCCCAAAATGTCTCGCACTTCATCTGTGCCCATCTTTATGTGAACAGCTGAGGGTGCACTTTTTACCACTCACTCTCAGGTGCTCCTCATTATGTTCCCTATTGTTTATAATGTTCTCTTTAAACTTCAGTCTGTGTTGTGAAATTACATTTGCTGTTGCCACAGCGACCCTCTGAAACAGACCCATCCTAAATAGGTCAGGGGATTTCCAATCCTATTCCAGGCAGGTGATGCTCTCTACTGACACAGGGGATGAGATCAGATATTAAAATCACCGTCATCAAACTAAACTAATAAGTCAGTGGACAACCCCGATAAGTGTTAAACAGTATCATCGTTTGGTTATTTGTGCTCTGGCAGCCAAAGTTGCATGTTTTCACAACTCAAATTATGCTTCACTGGCAGTCTATCCTCTGTGTAAGACCCTCCTGATTCCTTCTCAGATTGTCATTACATTAAAGCCACGGGGCTCATTTGTGTATAGGTGTGATATGAGTTGCACTGGTTTTATGTAGACAACCATTGTGCCATTGGTAAAGAAAGGTCCAGTGGCCGCCTTGCACACGCCTCCAACAACCACACCCCTTTCACAACCAATGCCCAGTAATGTTTAACTAACTTTATTTCAGACTCAGAGTTCAATATCAGTATAGAAATGTAATCATAACTCTAAACCCAGTGCAATAAATCAACCCACAAACCTTATTTGGAAGTTCAACTTCCTTCAGGTCCTTTCATTCATTATTAAGATTTCTGCTAAAGGTTACAGATGGATATGTACATACCTAAAGTCTTAAATATGTGTGTATGTGTGTGGCTGTTAATAAACATTTCAGAAATCAAAGAGACTGTCAAGGAGCTACATCCCATATATAAAACATGCAGAGCAGACCCAGAGCTGAGTGAGATTTAGACTTAGTGATCCTCTCTAACTCAAAAAATATGCAGACTGTGATTCGCACAAAGCGTTCCAAAACACTTTTTGTGCTTTAGGTGTTTCTAGAGTAACTATTGTGGAAAGGGTGGCGATTAAAAAAAAAGGGATCACTTTTGCTTTTAATATTGAAGAATGAAATTTGTGCCAGTGAGGGTGAGCTGAAGAAAGTGACAAGTTTCAGAGGGTCTCATATTCTAACGAGGATGTCCTCCACTTTAACCCAGAACATAGGCTATCATGGGATGACTATCCTATCCTATCATGCAATACACACCCATTATAAAATCAAAAAACATCTGAAGAGCACAAAACTAAAATATTACAAAAAAAAAAAGCAGAAGATATCAAAAATTGAACTGAAGATTATCTCCACTGATTTCTAATGGAAAACAAATGCAGAAAATGCTCTTTTCTTTTAAATATATATATGGTATACAAAAACCACATCTCATTAACTCCAGGTGTACTACTAATATCTGAAGAATAATAGTATTCACGCTGAGGGCATTCACACTAAATATAATATTCAGAGGGGGGGACAACAGCCCATGAGCAGCAGTGCATTGCTAGTGGCTGACAGCCGCAGCGTAGTATCTGAGTTTACTATATATGGGCAAAGCCAGGCTGCGCGAGGGCTGCACTCGCTTCCGTGTTTGTGTGATCGGGGAGTGCACAGCCGGGGGAGCTTCACTGTCTCCACTTTTTTCATTCATTTGGAGAGAGCGACGTCAAGCAAGACACCAGCGGGACAAAATGCCGTATGAACTGAGTAAGTCCGCTTCATTCTTACCAGTAGCAGCTGAGGTGAAAAGCAACGAAACTGTGATTTTATCAGCGAGACACCTCTCTCTCGCGCAGCAGATCGAGGCTAGTCATTCAGGTAGCTAGTAGCTAGCTAGCCTCGCCCATACATAGCTGCACGATTTTTGACACTTCACCCCTCGAAAAATGAATAGCAGAATCCACCCCGCAGTGGAAATGGGGATAGTAAATGTATCCACGACGTGTGCCTGGTCAGCATGTTTTATAAAGACGATGCCCCGGCTCGACATCGCAAGTGTGAGACAGTCAGTGTTGTTCATGTAAGGTAGCGTTAGCCGGCGGAGCTAACGTCAGTCAGAGGAAATAGTTGTGCTCACATCGCTTTGTTATGACACGTCCAGACAGTCAGGAACCGCTGCTGGGGAAGTAGCGGCAGGAGACACAGCAGCGAGCGGCTGGCTGCTGAGTAAGCTGGGATGTGTTTCCAGTGTGGAGGTAATGGCGAGAACAGCTGGTGCTCTTAATATGAAACCTGTGATTTTTTTTTTCTTCTTCTTCTGCCCCAACGCGGAAGCACAGTAAATGCACCAAACCCGTTACAGTTGCATTGAAAGCAGTAGGATTTAACTGTCTTTTTATTGTATGTTAATCAGAAGAAACTGGCCTTTTGTTGGTGGATTTATGTTAATATACACAAAAATAAGAATTCAAGAGTGATGTGCACTTGCTTTTCAAGATTCAACAATAACAACCGGCACACAGCCTCTCATTAAAATGATGGACAGTTTTACTTGGTTGTATTTGGGAGACAAAAGATTATAACGCACCAATGTCTGTATTTTTTTTTTTTTACTCTTTTTTTTTAGTTTAGTAAGATAAAAGAATAATGTACAGGCTTAAAGATCACATTGTGTATATTGATAATATTCAGGTGGTTGTGATGTGATGGACAAGAACTACTGGTGGACACCATTGTGACAGCTCTGCACCAGATTGATCCGTCAGCGATATATCAGAGACCGTGTTCAGCACCTTAAGTCCTCAGAATGACTAATGAAGAACTGAATGATACTAATTAACTGTGTGTGTATGCGGTAGTATCTTAGCTCAGGCCAGAATAAGTGACAGGCTTTCAAGTGCTGTGCTGTCATGTTGCCATATTTAGGTATCAAGTGAGGTAATTTTTCTCTGCAACCGCTTCCTCTTTGAATAGTTCAGATTAATACTTTCTTTTTTCTTCAGTGTGTGTTCCTTTGCGTTGTATCATCCTGAATGTTTTGCATTATTTGTTGTCTGTCTGTCTGTCGGTCAACACCTGTTATCTTGTCCACTCTTTCAGAACATGTATTCGCCAGCCTCCCACAGATGGAGAGGGGAGTCGCAAAAGTGATTGGCGGCGATCCCAAAGGCAACAACTTCCTGTATACTAATGGGAAGTGTGTGATCATCAGAAATATTGATGTAATTATCTTGTTTTTCAAATCTTTATTCAAAAAAATGTTACTTACGAAACTGGGTCTTCTTTTAGCCCTTACTCATAATATTCATGCTTACATTTTACACACCTATCAGAGTAAGTTGTTGTCCTCAACCTTGAAAGTACAAATTCACTGACCTTCTGATTTAAAATTTTTATTTGCTGAGCCTCTGATCACATCCAGCGTCTGTGTATAGTGTGTTCTTGGTGCATGCAAAATGTATGCAGCTTATTCTAAACTTAACAGATACATGGTGCAGAACATAATGTCATGTGAACAGTGTAATGGCAAGACAGACTAGTAAAGAGATTTATTTATCATACCTGCTACCACATGAGGTCTCTTCATCTTCCTTCTGCTATGTGGCACAATGACATGGACAAAAGGAGCAAAGCCTCCAAACCTGCTGATTTCCTGTGTTTTACAGAACCCGGCCATCGCAGACATTTACACCGAACATGCCCATCAAGTCACTGTTGCCAAGTATGCACCTAGCGGATTCTACATTGCATCTGGAGGTAAACGATCCTGATGTGAACTTGTGTCAACGAACGTGTGCCATATCCATGTAGTTACCACAGTAATGTTCATACTGTAATGGAACGATTTATGTTTGAATCCTTTTTAGATGCATCTGGAAAAATCCGTATCTGGGACACTACCCAGAAGGAGCACCTGCTCAAGTACGAGTACACCCCTATTTCGGGGAAGATCAAGGACATTGCATGGACGGAGGACAGCAAGAGGATCGCAGTTGTCGGAGATGGAAGAGAGAAGTGAGTATTGGGGGGTTTTTAAACCACGAAGAACAGCATTATTCATCTCTAAGAAGTGAAAGCTGTTGGCCTCAATAAATCCGGTCTTGCTGATTAATTTGCACTGGGCACCGGTCCATTGTTTGTTTTAGGTATTTTCATTTGTAACGGTGGCTTATTTGGTGCTTTCTAGCATGTCACTTGCTTGCCAAATATGTGAGCCAACTATCATCAATTAAGTTAAAGATAAATCAATGTATAATAATTATTATTTATTATTGTTTGCAATATGTTGCATATGTTAGTCTATATCCAGACTTCTTATTTTATATCCACATCTTTTAACTATGTCTTTATTCCTCTCCATGCCACATACACCTGGAACAACTCTTGTTGATGCTTGTTGATCTCGTCCTGTAGGTTTGGTGCAGTGTTCCTGTGGGACTCTGGCTCCTCTGTGGGGGAGGTTTCTGGCCATTCCAAATTAATCAACAGTGTAGATATAAGGCAGAAACGCCCTTACCGCCTCGCCACTGCCAGCGATGACACCTGTGGCTCCTTCTATGAGGGGCCTCCCTTCAAGTTCAAGTTCACATTAACTGTGAGTTGCTTTTTTTTTTAGTGTGGTATTCGAGTTGTTTTTTTCTTTCTTTTTGGGAAGGGTCATTTGTGTTTAAACAAAGTAGGTGATTTTGCTCTACTCGTCTATAGGAAACATTTTCATGCTCTGCTGTCAACACTAGGCTGAAGGCTGAATATTACCCTCCAGACACTGCAGTACATTAAGTCTTTGTTTCTGTGACTTTCATCCAGCTCTCTTATTTGTGATGCCTGTTGGTCCTCTCATGTCTGTCACACCCTGGTGGGTTTGGACAGTGTTGCCTTGTTTGTCCGTTTCCATATTACATAACTCACTTCCCCCATAAATTCTTGAAGAATGCATGAGCCACATTCCCAAATCCGGGCCTTCTCTCGAGGAACATGTTATAACTAAGCTTTGTCCTCTATTTAAAGACCCAGTTGCTGGTTTTAAAATTCAGTCCGTTGCACGTACACTGTGCCATATAGTAGGAATACTAATTTGTTTGGCTTTTTTTGCTCTGTCATACAGTGATAGTAATAAAATCACAGCTTCTCTTTACTTGAACTGTTAGGGGTAGGTAGCTTTGGTGCTGCTTTTGCAGTGTGCAGTGCGTTTTCTGTAAAATGGTTGCTCTGGTTGAGCTGGACTTTTACATAAATAAACAGAAGTCCTGGTCAGCCCTGATTGCGAGGAATGAGGAAGGACTGAGTCTGTGGTTGTCATGAGTATGACTAAGACTGCTACATCTTGTGATAACAAAAAGCTCGAAATAAATAATATACGAAATAAGAACTGTGATGTGTGAAATCTTTCTCTATGAATAATTTTACATTATTTTCTTCCTCTCTGTCTCCCCGGTGACCACAAAAAGGACCACACCCAGTTTGTCAACTGTGTCCGTTTCTCTCCAGATGGAAGTCGGTTTGTGACTGCTGGTGCTGATGGCCAGGTGAGGATTAGATCACCAGCTGTTATGAACAAATTCACGTCTTTAAAGTCAGATTGTCTTCGTAAAGTGATAATTAGGATGTTTTTATACATGACATTCACAGAATTTACAGTTGAGCATACCAAACACTGTCACTGGACTTAATGAGTGTATCTTTTTCCATAGATCTTTGTCTATGATGGAGGAAATGGCGAGCGTGTTTGCTCACTGGGTGGAGAGAAGGCCCACAAAGGAGGAATCTATGCTGTAAGTGTGTTATTTTTGTACAAATCATCACAGTGTTGATTTGCCTCTTTGGTAGACCCTGGCCCAGTAACTTTAATATTTACTGCATGGGTTTAATTTTCCAGTAGAGCTCGCTAAAAGAGTTGGCATGCCACAGAGAAAGTTTTTTTTTTCCATATGCAAATTGGAAATTGTGCTCTGAAAGCCTCCTTCTAGTCTCAACTTTCTGATTTGATTTATTTGTTTTCCATGTAGCATCAGTGTTTCTACTTAGTGAACATTTGTATGACACTTTTAAGTCTTTACATGCAAAATTTGCAGCTTATTAATATCATAACACTTATCTTTTCATTGGCTGCTGCCTTTCCATCTCCAGGTCAGTTGGAGTCCTGACAGCTCTCAGCTGATCTCTGCGTCAGGGGACAAGACGGTGAAGCTCTGGGACGTTGGTGCAGGTACGGCTGTAACCACCTTCAACATGGGCAGTGATGTGTCCGACCAGCAGCTGGGCTGCCTGTGGCAGAAAGACCACCTCCTCAGCATCTCCCTGTCAGGATTCATCAACTACCTGGACAAGAACAACCCTGACCGGCCCATTCGCACAGTCAAGGTGAGACTTTTATTGTGGTGGATGCTGTTTTTGGTCATTATCAGCAGAGCTCTTCGATAGAAAGAGAGCAGCTTTTAAACTTTTAATTTGCTAAAACAATATAAAAACAAAAACATGTCTCTATTGAAGATTTATAACCAGGTATTTACTGACATGAACTAGCGTGTGTGTGTGTGTGTGTGTGTGTGTGTTTATGAATCAGCGTCCCCAAATGAATACATAGATTGGTAACTTTTGCCAAATGCATGCTATGATTTTTAAATGTTGTATGTGAAGTTGTATTGCATTCAGCTTGGTGTCCATATCCATAGAAACACATTGAGATTTTATTAATGCAAAACGGCTCCAACATTATGTTTGTGGCCATGTCTGCTTTCTTTTGCAAAGACCATAGTTTTTTTTTTTTGTCTGAACTATTTTCAGTGGGATTATAAAAAGAGCTCAGACCTCTGGAGATAAAGCAACAACATGTCACTAGGGGCAGACCAGACACTTCAGATTTGCATACACATTTGTCACTACCAGTATTCTCCAAGGTGCAGTGTCCCAAAACTTTAGTACATAGTGGACTGACCTAGCCACCACAGTAGATTTTATGCATTGGTTTTTATAATACATCATAGAAGGCAGTAAGGCAGAACAAAGTGTCACTCTATATCAGGTTATTACAGAAGCATCCAAGGTTACTTGCTGCCAGCTCTCTCATTGCCAAAGTGAAAGGGGTTGGGTGGGGGAGGTGTTAATAATGTATAAACCCAGTCTTTATGTGTCCTCATGTCTGAAAACATGTACCTGCTCATGCCACAGGGTCACACCAAATCCATCCAGTGTTTGACGGTTCACAAAAATGACGGACGATCATACATCTACTCTGGGAGCCACGATGGCCACATCAATATCCTTTAAGCGAACTGTAAATGTCACTTCCTTCCTAATGAGGGTCCTTTTTTACATGTACAGTATATGTGCAATACATTTTTCCATTTTTTTGAGGTGATTCTTGGACCTTTTATTTTGTGTTGTGGATCACACAGTCCTCTACCATGAATCCTACCAGACAGAAATTAGTAACAAGAAAAAAAAGATGTAGAAGTTCCTCATGTCATGGTGGCAGGCTATCGTATGGTGGCTCTTGCTGAGTTTCACTGCTGCTACAAGAGATAGTTGGCTGTTGGATAGGCCGTGTAACTTGTCCACCATTTTTATCCTTTTCTATACACAGTTTCATCGTAATTGCACTGCTGCTGCGAGATTGCTGATTCCCTTTAGGGAGGAATCATATTTTGGAAAATTAGATAGACTAGAAGATCGGTAGACTGAATATGTATGCTATTGAAAATGAACTTGGGTAGTATTTTAAGAAATGACTGAAGGGTCCTGCAACATTAGATATCAATAAAAATGATTAATTTTGACCTTAACATTCCCTCCACATTACTGGGATTCGGAAACTGGGGAGAACGACTGCTTCTCAGGGAAGGGTCACAGCAACCAGGTGAGCAAGATGGCGACTGACGACGCCAACGAGCTGGTGACATGCAGCATGGATGATACGCTGCGCTACACCAACATCAACAAGAAGGAGTACAGGTGGGGTTTGATAAACCGTTGCACTGATGACAATGAGATCAACTTTGTGGGGATTATAATGATGTTGTGTTCTCTGGTAGAGAGGAGATTAAGTGAAGTAGATCTGATTTCAAAGTTGATAATGCATGGATGTGTCATGCAGAAGGTTTTGTAACTGTTTTCCTTTATTGTTTGTGTTTTCTACTTCATGCATCAACACTTGTTTATTTTTTTCCTTTTGACTGACTAAAGTAACTGATACAAATACATCAGTCCACTTACTTATCACATCAGTAACCTAACTGGTGGTTTTCAGTGCGTCTGATGTGGTGAAGATGGATTTCCAGCCCAAAAGTGTGTCGGTTGCATCAGGAGGGCTGTCGCTGGCTGTGTGCATTGGACAGGTAACATCTGTGTGTTGTTCTGCTGCTCTTAACCTGATCACGTGTTAAGTTTCCACGTGGACACATTTCAGCTCATTTCTCCTCTGGCTTTTCTTAGATCGTCTTGCTGAAGGATAAGAAGAAAATCTTCACACTGGACAATCTTGGCTATGAAGCTGAGGTCGGAGCAGTTCACCCTGGTGGCACGGTGGCTGCAGTCGGAGGAGCGGTAAGTGCAACACAGACTATCTTTCCAACAAGAGCTCAGAGTTTTAGCAGCAAATCCATTTTAAGTTTATTGGGAAAAATATCAGTATGTCTTGTTGCATAATAATGGAGGAATCAGTTCAGCACACTCATCACTAATCACACAAATATAAGATTTGTCCTTTTTTTTCCTCCTCAGGATGGGATAGTCCGTCTGTACTCCATTCAGGGCAACACGCTCAAGGATGAGGGTAAAACACTTGAAGTTAAAGGGCCAATCACAGACATGGCCTACTCTAACAATGGAGCTTATCTGGCTGTCATTGATGAGAAGAAAGTGGTCACAGTCTTTATTGTGGCGGACGGCTACACGGTAAACATTTGTTTGTGTTACATACATGATTTTTCTTTTTTAATCTGTTATTATTATTATTATTATTTAAGTATAGAGTAAAAATTGAGTAATTGTCTCTTCCCTTCTTTCACACTAATTTTTCACTCAGGTCAAAGATGAGTTTTATGGACACCATGCCAAGCCAGTGACCTTGGCCTGGTCGCCTGATAATGAGCACTTTGCGACTGGTGGGATGGACATGATGGTGTACGTCTGGACGCTGAGCAACTCAGACCAGAGGCTCAAAATCCCAGGTAAGTCATACAAGTGAATCTGGAGCGTGTGGCTGGGCGTGAAAGATCCGATCTGATGTCTGTGCTGTTTTAACAAAGGTCAACACGTGAGGTTTAACACTGCAGAAAATGCATGTGTATGTCAGGGGTTGGTCTTGAACATGGGCCACAGTGGTTAAAAAAGCCTCGAGATCCCTCTGAGCTAATGATGGACATGACTAGAGGCATGTGTTTTTGAGCTTCCTGTACATACATGTGTACATGGTCATAGGTCAAGGTCCCTGTGACCTCAGAAAACACAGTTTTGGTGTCATAGAACTGATATCTGAGGCCTCAATGCCTTGACCGGTCCCAAACTGAGGAGAGGTCCAGTGTTTCATCCACAGTTTTGACCACAGTGTCAAATCCCAGGTTTTATTCAGTTTAAATCACAGAAATTCTAACTCGTGTGTTTTAATTGTTAAACTGACCTGGTCTTAAAGATGTTTGTACGCTTTGATAAGACGTCTATCTTTACTGCCTCCATGTTTACAGACTCTCACCGGTTGCACCATGTTAGTGGCCTGGCCTGGATAGATGAGCACACTCTAGTCACCACCTCCCATGACGCCAGCATCAAGCAGTGGACAATTAAATATTAAGCAAAACATCCACATCTCCAGGGACAAGGACTACTGTAGAATTCAATCCTTTTTTTTTCTTTTTTTAATTGTCTTCACTATCTAAACGGTGTTCTATACTGTCTGTAAACATCTGTATTGTATATGGTTAAGGATGAGAGAGGCTCCCATAAAAGTTATCCAAGATAATGTTTTTCATGCGAATAACCTCCACTTACACCGAGATGAGATATACAATGTAACCATGAGTGCTTTTACATCTTTTTGAGCGTTATGGACCCAGAAAAAAAACTTTATTTGTAAGCTCGACATTCCATAGGTCATAGCCTTGACTCAGTTAAAACTGAAATACTTGTCTGTGGTTGGGCTCAATGCATCTTAACTCTACGGATGAACCAAAAGATAGCTTTTTTTTTTCTTCTGAATCAATTATTGTGTTTAAAAGAAATGAAACCTTTTGGTTACATTCCTGATATGAGAAGTTAACTGGTCCTAACTGCAATTGCCTGTCACTTTTTATTTTCAAGGTTTTTCAGAGGTGGGTGGGTGTCATTGCTTTTTTTGCTTTGTTTTAGATTAAATTTTTTTTTTTTTGTTATTCATAACTCTTCTTGTTTTACTGGGGAGCAATAATAGGAAATGAAAGAACAAATTATGTAAACAATCAAAATGCTGTCTGTTCAGTTGAAGGTCCTGTGTTGTTGCTGTGTCTTTGTTTGGGCCCACGATGCTTGTCTCACTTTTTTTTTTTCTTTTCATATCTTTATGCATCCACTTCCAAAATGGGGGTGATTTCAGTAATAATTATAATAAAAAAAACACTTTTTATGCATTTTCTGTTTCATGCAGATTTGCACTTATTCTACTTGTCCAAAATTGTCCAGTTTGAAGTCATGGTATTCAGGAACAGAGTGGACTGTTGGTGTTGACCTGTAGGGGCCCCTCTAGAGGGGTACAAAGACTGAGAGAAGCACATGAAAACAGCTCACTTGGGCACCGAGTCACAAGATTTCCCTGAAACTCGCTGAGTGAGTTGGCCATTACTTAATTGGATTTGGTCCCTGGATTGAACGTTGGACATTTGGTCACTTCATTGTCTCCCTCTTGTGTGTCTTTTGTTGTCACTGTCTAATAAAGCAAAACTGAAAAGGAAAGTATATTTAAAATAGAAATACTTCAGAGATATTTTAAAAGCATCAAGAAACATTTGTTTGGAGTTATGAGCAGTGATGCACATGTTCAAGAGGAACCAAATGAACTGGTATTTAGTTTTGGTCACGTTAATGTTTACTTTAACATTAACGTTATACTAGTTTGTCCCACATTCAGACATCCATCTATACACACATACACATTTATATATATACATATATTTTTATATGTGGCCTAATCCAGATTGCCATTATAGTTAGTTGTCTGATTCTCTTTAGCTACAGTCTGTGCCTGAAACTCTCTGTGACCACTGTACACCATTAATGTTTCCTCAGGTTTGTAGTCACAGTTGCCAGCAGCATTGAACATTTACTGAAGCCCAGCAGAGCAGTATAATAACCACACAGTCGCAACGCTCAAAATCTCAGAAACGCTTATTAAAACAGTCTGTTTGGCCTTTTTACCTTATATATGTTAGAAACCGTGTGATCTGATTGGCTGAGCTCTGAGTAGGCATCGATCCATTTCTGTGGGAACAACGCTTTGTATTATCTGCTCTCTATATATTGTTGTTCAACAATGAGGTAAAGAGGAGGTGGACTGACAGAATCCACCCCCACAGTTATACAGTCACTGTGTTAGGCAGCTGAAAGAAAATGGAGAAAACTACTCGCATTTCAAAAAAACATACACAAAGAAGCCATGACTGTCCATAACAAGGCAGCGCAGGGAATAATGACAATAGTTAATGTCCTCCATCTCACAGCGTGTTTCTTTTCTTTCTTTGGAAGAAGCATTTTAAGTACACATTTTTCAATACAACAGTTAAACTCAAATAAATGATGGTAATCTTTAGTATCCATGCAGGGCAATTTGATGTACAGCAGCAAACACAACCATATAAAAACAATAAATGTATGCACAAAATCATGGTTGAACTGAGACAGAAAGTCAGGCTGGGAGTCATACACTCACCCAGGCCGACTCATACTGAACACACAGGCTACATATGGACTAAGTAATCACCAGATTACTTTATACAGATTCTCATTCTGTATAAACTGACATTCACACAAAACTATAATCCACCAGTCGAGCGCTTTTCTCTTCCCTGCCCTCATCAAAATGTACCTGTCAATTCAACAGTCACAGCAGGACTCCTGTATTAATAATATGCTATTCTGTTGAGCTCAACAACATGATTGTATTATTTTGTAAGCAAAATCATTTAGACACCAGTTCACCATAGTAAATGTGATATACCAACAACACCAATATTCAGTGCAACAGTCAAAACAAGAAGTGGTCAACTGAAACTTCACCTTGTGTGATTTCAATAACATTAGACAATGAAAAGTCAACTCAACCTAGACAGACTGTCCAACCTTAAGACGGTTTCCCACAACTTTCTCAGGCAGCAACCCACCTGTGGAGGCAGGCTATGTTTGGCCCAGCAGGACCCCTAGTTAGTTTTCAGGGAGGGCCAAAGTGTGTGAAGTGTGCCAAAATGTCCAGGTTCTTTTTTTCTCCATTGCACTAGTAAAAGTTAAGTCCAAAGCCAACCATTTAGTTATTTAAATGTTCTTATATATATTTACTACATAACAGCCACAGACACTGTAAGATAGCCTAATAAAAATCAGGGCATCCTGCCTGGCATGCAAACCCATTGTTATGTCTGTGACTTACGTAAGAAGCATTAATTAATTACAGCAGCCATAGCAAGTGGCACACAGCAGTAAAGGAGCTGCTTTTCCATGTATTTGACATATCTCTGCGTGCCATCAG
>OMNW01009664.1:0-21709 GCA_900303245.1 Selene dorsalis
ATCCAACCCAACCCACAACCAAAGACCTCAACTAGCAAAACACACACACACACACACACGACATGAAAAGAAAACAAATCATCTGGTCAGCACAACTTTGCCCCTCAGGAATGATGCTATCTCACATCACACCTTAAACTAGGCTAGCTGACACCCAAGGGTCTAAGGCTAACACGCACACACACATACACACACATATACAGTTACAGGAAAATGTTCCATTCCTACATCTGAGCTGCAGAGTGTGAGCTTATCTTGGGATTCAATATTCCCCCACACTCCATATCTTATATGATTATAAATGACTTCTACATGTAGTGTGGGTTTCTTTTTCTTTTTTCTTCCCACGAGTTTAAAGCAAATGTGAATATCTTGAAAATTTAATCCATGCTGCAGTAGAAAGCAATCCCTCATGCTGTTTTTCAAAGGATGCAGCTATCTTATAGGATGAATCAGCATTCAGTACATCATGCAAGAGGCAGGCCAGCTCCTGTAATTCACTATCACACACAGTACAGTATGGCGGATCTTTGCCCTGCAGCCTCGGCCAGTTCCAGTAAGAAGTGTATACTGTGTATTATATGGGTTTCCTATTGTGCAAACACTTTGATTCCTGACTTCACACAGAACAGGGTGTTGGGACAGCACTAACACAATTAAAACAATTCAGAATCTGGCACAAAAAATGACTGATCAGTTCACTGATTGGAGCGACATCAAGACATTTTTCTTCAAGCTGCCACCTTCTCCAAATTAAATCTGGCTCAGCAGCTGCTCAAGCTGCTCATCCCTTTGCTGTCTACCGTGGCCGTTTTGGCAGACTGCTAGCAAAAACTGCAGCATGCATATTTCACCATAAAACATCCTGCTGGCGAAATTACAGTCATACGCATAACAAAGCACATGTTGCTGTTGGCAATAAGGCTAATTTTTGCCAGCATCTTGAGATTTGTGCTGGACACTGCACAGCGTGGATGACATTCTTTCACAGTTTGATTGTCATCATGGCCAGTATGAGACTAACATGGCTGTCTGGTGTTTTACCACGCATTGTTAGTCACGCAGTTACGTACAAAAGTCAGCGCTACCCAAGTGCTGTTTGGTTTGCACTGCTGCTTCAGCTATAAAAACATTGTTTTGGCATAGGAGGCGAGTTTAGAGACTCAAAGATCTCTGCGTCAGAACAGATTTGCACACAGTGGAGCACCACTTTACAGAGTGTAAACACCTTGTTCAAGGGCACTTTGGGGGAATAGTAAGCATCGTAGGTGTAATGTCAGTACATCCTTCAGTCAGCAGCTGACTGAACTAACCTTCTTTCTGTCTGTCCAACTTCAGGCCAACTTCACTCTCTGGGAGGGACATAATTCACACATTTCCACTCCAGGTGGAACCAGGAATAAACTTTGCAATACAACACCAAACCTATCTTCGCTTTTCAATCTAAAGTAGATGTGCTGATTTATAGATCTTTTGGACTGATGTAAGGAAGCAGTACCAAACCATCATAGGAGGGAGTCGTGACCAAGAGTAATATATCTACACATTCAAAGAAAAAGAAAAGAAAACACACACACCTACATAAAAAGCCAGGCAAAGATGAGCAGAGGCAAACACGTCTCCACTAATACATACTGCCACGTCTGCACACATAAAAGAGACACACTGACAGATACTGTCGTCACAGATATTCAAAATGTTGTATGATTCTTTTATGAGAGACAAGTGCAGAGGAGAGGAGTGGAGTGGGAGGGGAGTGGGGTGGTATTAAGAGGCGAAGGAGAGCCAATAAGAGGATCAGTTGAGTGTGGCAAATTAGCTATGAGAACCAACATAATGAAAAGGTTCAGTGGTTTCCAATATTGCCAGAGTGCCCTTGAGCAATGACACCAAACAGCATTTCACGTATTTCATAAACCAACCTGATACAAGCACGGGGATACTTTATAATTGAATTTCAAATTTGCCATCTGAGGACAGCAAAAGGTTTTAATCAAATGGGATTCAAAGGAAAATTCTGGTTAATAGGGGTCATGTTTCTGCAGCTTTTGGCCATCAGTTCCATTGTTTATCCAAGTAATTGCTAAGATTTCTTCAGCACTGTAAGAAATAGTGAGAGATGAGTGTTCAGATCACCAGGCAGGTTGTAAATAAGTCAGTCATGTGGTGGTTTAGGTGTCGGAAAAAGATACTTCCCGGGTGCTTCCCATTGGAGGCTTTCTGATTGCTGCTGAGATGAAACCAGGGGAAGACCCAAAACACACTGGAGGGATTGTACACCATACTCGATCTAATTTGCTTTGGGAATGCCTCCAGTCACCCCTGGGAAAAGCTGGAGGATGTGGCTGGGGAAAGGGCTATCTAGGTATTTTACTGTGACTCAGCAGGTAAAGTGGGTCGTTCAATAATCACAGGGTTGGCGGTTTGATCCTGGCTTCTTAGCTGCCTACATGGCAAAGTGGCCTTGAGCAGGATGCTGAGCCCCGATTGCTCCCGATGGCAAGCCAGTGTCTTACTGAGCTCTGATGCCATTGGAGTGGAAGAGAACAGGTGAATAAGAGGCAAGAGCTTTGTCTGTAAAGAAGAAAAACATTTGGACTGCTGCCACCACAACCTCACCCTGATTAAACTGCAGGATGGATGGATTTTATTTGGAGTGTACTTGGAATGTAATAATCCTTTACTGCACAGGGATGTCTGTGCACACGCCTGTATGTGCAGTACAACAAAGCTGAACCAGGGAGTCTGTCTTCAAACTGTGATGGATATTTACAAAGGACACTTTGGGTAGCAGTAATACTACTGTTTGACTTTATTTTCTCACCCAGAAAACTCTGTCTAACAACCTGTGTGACTGCCTGACTACTCTTCCTTTTTTTATGTCCTGCCAGAATTTATCTATTCATGAAATCACAAAAAGTGAGAGCAAAAATGCATTAAATAAAATAACATCTGATAGTCACAACCCTAAATGCAGCTAAATATCCCTTACAAAATCATACAAAGAAAAAACATCAGAGCAGCATACAAACCATGTGGACTAGAGACGTGTTGTAACATTGAATATGGGTAACACTGCTCTGCTTCATTAGTTAGTCTTGTGCACAAATCCATTATTCAAAGTCAAACTAGCAGTCTGCTAAATGTACTTAAGAGTCCTTAGTTCCTTTCTACCCATAAAGAAAAGCCTGTAGCTGCAGAGCTGAACAGCATAATCCAACAATAATGAAGACTCCTAATTAGCTTTGCGTGTGTGTTGATGTGAGCTCGTCAAGAGGCGGGTGGTATGATTCCAGTTGTCGGGGGGTAAGTGAGTGTGAATCAACCCTGCTGACATCAAATACGCTCACACACAAAGACATTCACACACATACATGTGCACGCACGCACACGTTCACACACGCACATGCACACACTCACTCACTCAGTCACTCACTCACACACACAAACACACACACACCAAAGCCCAATTCAAGCTGTACATGCCACTCATTGCACTACTCATTGTTCTCAATGCCACAAGCTATATTGGCTGCGGGAGGTGTGTGAGTGTGTGTGTGAGTGTGTGTGTGTGGGTGAGAGAGGGAGAAAGAGAGAGGGTGCCTGCTAGGTTGTCGAGTGACACATCGACAATATTTATGAGTGTTAAGTGTCTTCATGCTGTTGGGGAGCGTGTGTGTGTGTGTGCGCAAAGTTGTATGTAGGCGTGACAACACATCAGCATGCGTCTGCATGTGAGGGAGCATTTTGCTGAGTCATCCGGCCCATTTAATTTACTCTTACGTCTCTTAAGGAAACAGCTGCTGTGACATCGTAACCTTGAGTAAACTTTATTTGCTCCTAGGAGCATTTGGGCAGGCACATGTAGCCAATGAGATGTGACAGCTGAATGAACTCCTCGTGTTAAACTGAAACTGGGTCTCTGGGAATGATCATCATGAACAAAGAAAGGTGAAGGCCTGGACACACAGGTATGCCCTCCCAGATACAACCAGGTACAACCTGGCACCCTAACACAGCAAAGATTACTGTAATAAATGTGCTCCAAGGGAAGCAAGAGCATGATGTAATAATGTCAGTTCATTATTTCCAAGTTGCTTGGTTGTTCTGTGCTAATAGTATACTACTACAGCTTTGTAAAGGCCTCAATGATTAGTCTGACATTACTGGAAAAAACAAACAAAAAAAAAAGAAATTCCACAATTTTCTCTGAGATATTGGATTGCATTTGCATGAAAACCAGAAAACAAAGTTGTCTCCCTTTGTTTTCCATTCTGATACCTGATTATCTGATTTCACTGCTGTGAAATTCTCCAAAAATAATGCTCTGATTTATTTGCTGTAAGATCCAAATGTGTGACCAGTATCCATATATGTTTCCCTGTATCCACCTATAACAAGTCTTGAGGAAAATATGGGACTTTGTGTATTTTTCATAGAGCCTTAGATAGTTTCTTTATTCTTAAATTTTCTTTAAGAAAAGTTTCTTATACTTTTCTGTCTTACTACTGATTTATTATGAGCTGCTTGTATAAGCCATTTTGCTTTCAGTTTAATGAGGTTTTTCATCTCGTATGACAATGCTAAACAGGAGTTACTATGGCCACCTACTATACAAATATTGTTATCCTGCACTGAATCTTCCCACAATTCCTTTCTGCTTTGAGGCAAAAATGTCGAAAAATAAGCTTAAAATAAAAAGCTGTTGACTTCACATGGCCAAATTAAACTGAACCCGCACTCTCACTAACAGCACCAGGATCAGTCTGTTACACAATTGTCCACTGGCAAGCCATCGATAGTAGCTACATAAGTGGTTTTTAAGATGTAGACTTGGCTGAAGAATACATAACGCTGAGATTCAATTTAGAGCTAACAAGTTCTCTATATGGAATATACTGCTCAATCTCAATTGTGGTGGTGATCACACTTAGAAGTAGCTGATTGTCCCACTGCAGGCTTGATTTGATCCTACAATTTTCCCTCCACAGACAGAATAACTGTAGTCAACATAATTTGAGTCATCTTGGAGGCAAGAGCTCCAGAAAATGATGCATTTTTGTACTCGGAACATGAAAAAGAAGTGCATAGAAATTTTTTTACTCATCTTCTCTGATCTTAAATCCACTGAAATGAAGTAAAAATATTACTCTACCAATAATTCCCTGGGTGGTGGTGCTCACTTTGATTATAGGTATTATGGTGGTGCAAAGGGTGTAATGACAGAATACCTACAATCTGTGCTAAGAAAACAATTGTGGGTATTACTGTATTAACATAAATGTTACCAGTTTTAGCACACTCATAGAAAAGCTGTGTTCATGCGTACTACACTCAATAGTATCCACTTTAACCCCAAACAATTCAGCACAAGGATGCATAACCTCAGCAAAGTGACTTAGTAGTCAAAGTGATGTATAATAGAAAAGAAAAGATGATACATCAATATTTGTAGTTCAGAACGCTCTTGTAAGATGTTTCTTACATCACTGTCAACACTACAGTCCACGGATAAAATGTGTCTTCTGTTGAAAAAGTCTGCTGTGTAAATATTAGTTCATACTAAAATATGTGATCTTGATTTGGACATGATAGTTTGCTTTTTATAAAGTTCTCTGCAACATAATGGAAAGGGCAGGGGAGCAGAGCTGACTTCGTGTCCTCAGAGGATTTGTCTTTATCTAAAAGCTCTTCTGTAAATACTGTATGAGCATTCTGAAATGTAAATATCAGCACTTCAGCCAATATATGTTTCACTTTGTGATATAACAGTCCATTACAATACCTTGCTTCAGGCCATTATGATAAATCTATAGTGCTCAGCACATTTTAGCAAACCAACAGGCCTCAGTTCTGCTCAGAGAACAATGCCTTAGATAATGTTAAAAATCTGTGTCATTACTGGACATTATATGGTCACGCCCTGAGCCCAAATGAATTTATTTTCAGGATTTTAGCCTGAAAAGGTTTTAGAGAAAACAACAATTATGTATCAATGTGTTGGAGAAATGTGTTTCTAGTTAAAGACAGAAAAAAACTGTGAATTTGGGAAAGGATGATGAAAGATTAAGAGATGGGGACAAAGAGTACAGTGAGGCTGATGAGAAAAAGACGGGAGAGTGAGGGAAGAGAGATGGACAGAGATGGGGAGACACAAAGATAGAGGTACAGAGGGAGAGATGGAGAACAAGGGGGATAGATGGAATAAAACATAACAAAATGGAAAAGAGGCAGAGAAAAAGCAAGAGAGACAACGAGAATGAGAGAGACAGGGAGAGAGAGACAGAGAGGGCCTTATCAGTGTATTGCAGGAGGCATAAGATGTAACTGGGGAGTCTGTGTGTGTATGTGTGTGTATGTTTGTGTTATTGAAGTGACTTTGGTCAAGTTTAAAACTGGAAAGTCCAGTCGACAGATGGACAGAGAGAAAAACAGGAACATGGAATGTGTATTTATGGCTCTGGTTAATTGGAGAATTTAGGATGACAAAGGATTGTAAATCTGACGTATATTTGTGTCAGTTACACAGGAGCATTGCACGTGTTTGCTGTGTGTCAAAGCATAAAGGCGACATCGGTCTTAACCAGTTGTTACTTGAACTTGACAATGTCAGAGGTTCCACGGGCTCAAAATCAAAGTGTACCACTGTCACTACATCCTCCTGTTGTCGGATAAGATGATTGATTGAACAATGACCCAATCGCTCACAGTGAAAACAGCAGCAATAGAAGCAAGACAGTATTCTAATGGGTGGTGCATTGTGGCATTAAATACGATGCTTTTATCTTCAAAACACAGGCTGCGTCTCTCTTCCTCAGCTTCATATTATAATATGAATAATCAAATCGTATTATTCATGGTGGCTCAGCGGTTAGTATAATGTTGCCTCACAGCAAGAAGGTCCTGGGTTTGAACCTGACCCATCTGGTGCCTTTCTGTCTGGAATCTGCATCATCATCCTGAGGCTGTTGCTTTGTCATTAGCTTAGCTGTGGTTGAAGGTTTAAGATGGGAAATAAACCTGTGTATAAAGCCCATGGCAATGTCCTCAAAAGCTCGACCTAGTCTCCTGAAATAGGAGTGTCTGTAGTAATTTGCCATCCCTTTGACACTGTGGTGAGAAATGTAATTGCTGCCTGGATTATGGGACACTTAAGTTGTTAAGTGAATGTAGTGTTGTACTTGTGTACTGCTACTGTGGTCGGAGCATATGGTGGCCATACAAACTGCAAGTGAAATAAGACTGTGCTTTAAATGAAATGTTAGTACAGTCAAACATGCAACTCTGTAACAATGACCAGATATCAGTTTCAGAGTGAGGATATGTTGTTCATTTTAATGTTTGACAAGTTTCAATCTTTATTTGTGTTTTTTCAGTGTATGTAAATGTTCATTTAACACCATTAGTGTTAGGTGACAGTGTGTGGGGGGTTTAGACTAAATTTATACTAGGGTTGTGTAAGCAGATGTCAGTAAGGCAAATGTCTACACCATAAACAATTTTATCCATTTCTGATTTTGTTTTAAAATGTGTCAGTTTTGCTGCATTTCATTGGTAAATCTAAACTGAAATTATGTGTTGATTACTGCAGTAAAACAAGTCCAGTACTTGCAGATTGGACAGATTGAACTGATTTGGAAACCAAACTGCTGAGACTGACTTACTCCATTGTCATTTTCAGAGTGAACATACTGTATAGCACTATGCTGCTGCGGTGCTACCTTATCAGGTGACATTATGTACTAAGTCTAGGTGAAGTTCAGCTGAAGCTGTGCTTGAGAGAGCAATCAGGCTCGGCTCAACACACAGATGTGTTTTAAAGCCTCAGCAAGTCCCAGTTCAGCTGAACCTGTTCTGAACTGCAGCTACACTGGTTGGATGCTAAGTGACCCAGTAACACCTCCACCATGTCTGTGTGGGTTTTCCATTAGTCCAAAACCATCAGGTGAAGTCAGGTGAAGCAGAGCTCCATAAAATGCCTCCAGGTGTGAAACAGTTTGATTTACTTCATGCACAAAATCCTAATCAAGACAAGAGCTGCTCATTTGAGATTCAGCTACAAGCCAATATTAAATGTGAGTGGGTACATGTGTCTTTTTCAGAAAATAACTTCACTGATAGGACATTTGAAACAGTCCCTGGATGTCATTGACTGATATTAAAAACAAGACCACTTTGAGGGAATTAACAATGAGGCTGAGATGAGTGGGCACCTGTAGGAAAAGTCCAGAGAAACAAAAAAACATTCATATTTTACATTCACTCACACTACTCTATCACAAGTAAGCTCACTCAAGAGACCCTAAGTTAGCCTGGTAATGAGGTATCCTGAATCTTTGAAAGTGCCGGGATTTAAATACAAATGATAGTGGACCTAACCTGAAGGCTCCTTCAGATGTTTGACAGAGTGAATGCATCAGCAGTGTAGCTCTCTTCCTTTGTCTCACTTCTCACTGCAGACGCTCTTATCTATTATGTTTGGTGTTTGTATCTCTTCAGCGACTTAGCAGCCATTGCACAAATATAACCCCCCTACCTCCCATCTCTCTGATTGAACAGCACACACGCCTCTTTGTCTGTCTCGGCTTTCTTCTTCCTCTGTACCTCCGTCTGTCTATGTTTGTGTCTCTCTTTTAAGTTCAAGTTATCTTCTTTCACTGAGTCAGTCTGTCTGTCTAGCCAAGTAGATGCGTGTCTGTCCTCGTGTTGTGTATCTGTTTGTGTGTTTGGGGGCATGTTTTGGTTAAACTGTGTGTGTGTCAGTCAAGGTGGCTGTTTGTTTGTCTGTCTGTGTTCGAGAAGTGGAGGGAAAACAAATCACTTCAAATCCCCAAGACGAGCTTGTGTGTGTATATGCGTGTGTGTGTGTGTGTGTCTCCCAGGACAATTTGCATTGATGTTCTTGTCAGATTGGAGAAAGAGCATTAGAGCTTTTTAAACATCAGCTGTCTGTTGCTACACACACACACACTTGCACACAAACACATGGCTGTGTGTTAACAGCTATGTGGTGTCACACATTAAGAAAACATTGCTTGTCTCATAGTCAACTATAGTCCCATGGAATACCAAATGAATGTTTTTGTGATGGTGTGGAATTATGGATCCTCCCACCCAAAAAAACAAAAAAAGGTTGTGACACACTAATTCAGTACCAACAGTTCAGACACACATTCCCACGCACACAGTACCAAAAACCTTGGAACTGGTGTGGGTGCGCTTGTGTGAAATGTGAGTGAGCTGTAATAGAAATCAAGACTTTGTTCTGTGCATACAATGGTCTACATGCATCATTTTTCCATGTACAGAGCTCTTTGTTCAATTTATGTATTGATTGAATTGCTCTGCCTTAAGTACTATTCACGTAGAGCTGCTGACCTTCATACCCTGTAAGAGAAGAGAAGAGAAGAGAAGAGAAGAGAAGAGAAGAGAAGAGAAGAGAAGAGTCTGTATTATCTTCCCAAGCAGATTTTCCCATTGTCTGAGGCCTTGTATTGTTACTCTGAAGGATTAAGCCTCTATGCATCACATAAGGCCTGGGCTGGGCAGCCAGTCTCCACACCAGTCTCTACACTGGTTAGTCAGCAGTCAGATATCCTGGATGACACTCATTCAGTCTGTCATCCAGCGAATCAGCCCGTGAGCTCAGTAAATGAAATACTTCCTGAATCCATTCTTCATCCCTGCCTCTCACTCACACCTGTGCTGGCCCCTCTAAAGCCCTTTCCTCCTCTGGCCGTTAAGAGACATCCAGCTAATTGCTGAGATAAAAGGCTTAGCAAAGGGATCACTATATATTAGCAGGACTTTGTGTACAGATACTAGTCCAGGTCCTCGGCATCCGTTACAGCTGTCAGAAAGTCAGTGAATGAAAACGGCTATAGATGTGCAGAAGTGCAGGTTCACACGTGAACTGTAGATAACACAGATAATAAGCAGGTGTGGGGCTCATCAGCAATTCTGAGTACTGCCACAGGAAGTTTCATTTTTCTTCAATTTGAATATTAAAAATGACAGCATCCCAAAAAAGAAATTCATTATATCCATACTGTGTTTGTATGAAAGCAATCCATCTCAGATTTTAGGTTGTAGATGCACTAGAATGAGAAATTAAAGCTGGGCCAAGAAGCACAAAAAGCCAGCTGATGTGTCTATAGTGCAGGATGAAAACCCTATACATTGAAAAAGTCTGATTTTTTTAAATCTTAGACCAGTGACCTTACATTTCCTTTGTGGAGGCTAGTGACTGAAAAGGTTTTGGAGGAATAAGCATTTTAAATTGGAGGATGGCCCTCTGTAAATTGCTGTGTAGAAGGGTAAGACCCTTAACAGGAGGTTATCATAAAGTAAAATGCAGCTTTCAACATTTTGGCGCCCTTTAAAACATCTTCGGGTGAAGCAGTTTTTCTTTTCAGAGTCTGTTTTGTTGTTGAAGTGGGAGTTTTTTTCATATTTGTGAACAGCACAGTGTCACAGACAGTTTCCAACATAACACTTGACTTTAAATGTTGAAAGGATATTGATTAATCAATCAGTATTCAGTTTTCTTGCTTGATTTATCATTTTGTGCCAATATTCAACAATTGCAGAGACAAACAAAAGCAATTCTCCACTAACTTAACATATAAATCTGAATATAGTTCATACGTAAGACATATTGCAGTGTGACTATTCCCTTCTCTTTAAATAGGAGGAAAGAAATACTTAGTCCATCACAACTATACTCTCCACCTGTATAACCCACAGTTGAATTAAGGAAGTTCAGGGCTATTGACAGGGGACTGTTGAAAGGCATTCAGTGTAGGCAGTTGCTAAGTGAAGTGGAAGCAGACGAGGTCGGTAAAGGGAAAAAAAGGTACACCGTGAAAGTAAATTACAACGTTTCATCACAGAAGAACTCCTGAAAGCCACCGGAGCTCACTAACAGAGAAGACTGTAGTGATGATGTCATCCCAGGGCAAATCCTGGAGCTGCTCCACAGACAGTGAATAATGCATCGACTGTATGACAACTACCCATGGAGATTTTACTGGCATGTGAGTCACAGCACTGAGCCATACTGTACATTCAAGCAGAACGCATTCAGATGTACAATCTTGAGCAAAAGCTCCAACGAGCCGGTCAGTTTTTAATGGACTAAAGTGTCACCTGTTAACTTGATCTGGTAAAGATGACTCTTAGACAGCAAGCCTCAATTATTTCCACTATGAGTAAGATGACATCAGCATGGCACCTTGCTGCGGGATCATGGCAACCACAAAAAACACCCGGATGCGCGTCACAGATCTTTACTTATTTTGCAGACTTGTCTTACCTATAGTAAGGCACATGTAGTTTCAAGTACATTTCTGCACATACCACCAACAGCACCAATCATGCTTTGACAGAGAAGCAACAGGCTTGAAGCTTTTAGAGTAAGAGAGCACTTTGAAGTGCAGCTCTATTTGAGGGCCGTTATTTTAATTTTAAACTATACAAAATCTAGATTTAATGTTCAGTTTTCATTCAGATTTCATTTTTCAAGTTTTTAATCCTCCTGCCATTTGAATCCCAGTGCTTTTCTCTTGTCCGTGCACTCTCATATAAAAATATTTGCGACTTTGTAGATTGTAACAGCTCAAACATTAGAACAGATCTGTGGAAATCTCCACCCTCATAATCGATGTTGCATCCTTCAAATGAATGAATAAAGTTGAAGGTGTTTTTAGGGAATAAGCTGAATTGCTATGTTAAGTTTTTAAACAGGTATGCTCCTATATTTAGTTGCAGTACAGCAAGTTCCATCTGTCATTATTAACTGTGAGGTTTTATGCATGGTTGCTTATTTTTATCATGGAAACATTTAAATTCAGCAGTTTTCACAACTCTCTAGTGACAGTGCACCGGCCACTTGCATAATGATGTGGAGCAATGTTTTTAGCTTTTCATTTACCTCACCTTGTTATCGTGAGAAAACTCTGTGCGTGTGTGTGTGTGTGTAAAGGAACAATAAAACAGCTGTAGGCCTAGGGGAAAAAAGCAAAAGAACTGTTCTGGGCAAGAAATTAGAGATGCAGACAGACAGACACACACACACACACACACACACACACAGCGACAGAATGGGGAGTAATGGAGTGAGGAGAGAGCGCTGCTGTCTGACATGAAAATCAACACAGCGTGACATGACCATTATACACACATACACAAGCACATGCACACAAATCAATAGCCAACTGCTTAGACCCCCAGAAAATTATTTGGAAGTCACTCGCACACACACACAGACACACACAGCATACTTTCATACATGAAGTCACTGAAGATTTGGCATTCTCTTTGATTCAAAACGACAGTAAACAAGCTTGAAGTTCAAGTACTTTTGATGAATCTGCGAATACCTGAATGTAAGTTTCACCCAAACCACATCTATGCCACCAGGGATTATTTTCACTTCCTGTAATAATCAGTGTGAACCCAAGAGTCACAGGAACCTCTAATGTGAAGGATGGGTCTCTCATGCTCTGATGTTGCTGTCAGAAGTTTGTGTATCTACCTGCTTGAACATCATCACAAGAAGTCAATGTGATGCTTACTTTTTTCCCATGTCATCTCAGTGTGTGTGTGTGTGTGTGTAGGCTATATCTCAAACTGATCTACTTGACCTTTTAAGGTGGACTTCAAGAATCCTCCAGGGGCAACCGGAGAGCCAGTGAGACACACAAACGTGATATTATATGTTCATCAAAAGCATGCGCACGCGCATACACGCACATGCTCACGCACGCACACACACACACACACACACACACACAAGGTTAGCAATGTGGTCATAAGAGAAGAAAACAATGTGGCAGCAGTGACATTTAGCCCAGGGAGAAACAACAACCCTTCCTGTCTGTCGCACCTCCACATTCATGTTGTCTTCCTTCTGTTGATGTGTCTCCCTTTTCTTCTACTATCTGTCCCTGCAGCAATGCCACTCTCTGTGGGACACCTTATAACATTTCCAAGCAAAAATAATAGCAATGTTTCTGGTCTGATGTGATGTCTCATCAATGTTTTCGTATTGCACACTTGGACACAACAACTATACTTAATTGGATGGCTATGATCACGCGTTGGACTTCATTATGGTGGAGTTTGTATGCCTCTGCAGTGACAACAGCTGTGGGTTAGAGCTGAGGGCATATCATCTAATATGGCACAACTATTGTTTCATGGATGAACCGATTACTGAACATATCAGTGGCAAAAGGTCAAAGGTCAAGGTCACTGTGAACTCCTCTTTGCCCCATTCTTGTGGACACATTACATCAAAAACACCTAAAGGACATTTCATTAAATCTGGCACAAATGTCCACTTGGTCTCAAGGATAACAGTGATCTATGTTAATGTTTATATGATTTTAATTAAAGAGGAACTAGGCTCTCTGCCTTCCACCTATCTTCTTTGGCCGAAAACCAACCTCGCAAGTTTAAAAGCACCCCGTAACCCATAATCTCTTGTTTATGACAGATAAGACTACACAAATAAACACATCGTAACACATACATGATAAATAATGTTATCCACCACTCTATGGATTGCTTTCTCACCCACTTTGTTGAAAACAAATGCGCATGGCCAGAGGAGCGTTAGCAAAACAGTGGAAAAGCGACCAGACTTGCGGAGTTCCCCTTTAAGTCACGAAATCGCCAGAGAGAGGTCACAAATGTCAGTTAATATGTGTTCAAAGAGGACCTCTGGCCCATACTATATGGGCCTAAGCACTTCACAGCATTTCTTTCATGAAAATAAACTCCACTTAAACCTGGGCCTCTTAAACTTTATCTGTGTTTCATTATGTCTTATTTATTATACAGGAAATGTTAAGTGTAAAAATAACAATTTGAGATTTGACAAGGTATTAAGTGTTGCTTTATTTCTTGGCCAGAGGCAGGGACATCCTGCAGTCATGCTGTCAGTATCTGTGATAATCAGGAAGTCAGTGGAGACTCCAGCACGCTTCTCTATTTCAAACTGACCTCTGACTTTCTGATTCAGCTTTGACACACTGTACTTGCTGTAGTTTAGTACATACAGTATACTGTCGTCCTGCTCATTGAGGTATTCCTAACAACATTCCGATTGCTTTCATCACCCGTAACGTATGAATAAAAGGTAAACAGTACGACCAGCCTCATGACTTGTTTACAAGCTGTCTCATCATTTGTCCTCTCAATACTTGCTCTGAGGTTGTTGTACTGATGACAATGTCTTCCCACATGTCAGTAATGATTTCACAGAGTACAGTGTTATCATAAACTAAGACGAAAGTCTTGGACTTGAACTATCATGTATGGAAATCATTCATGTATTTCTAAGAGCTGTTTGAGAAAGCTGATTATTAACCTTTTTTTTTCACAGTGCATTTTTCCATGGATTCAGTTTCCAGGATTTATCTGTTGTCCTCTTACTCTAGTGTACCAAACAGCCACAGCTCCTTATGTAAGCTGATGATGAGGAAATGTTTGCCTTTTTTATTGTTCTCCCTCAGTGTTTCTCTCTTTTGGTCTTCTTACTCTCTCTGTCAGCTATAGTAGGCCAGTTAACAGTAATTATGAGGTTTCTCCTTAATTAGCGAAGAGCACCCAGCTGTTTCAACCCCACAAGACAAAAGACCTTCAGCACGCACACGTGCACATGCGCACACATGCACACACACACACATGCTTATGCACACACCTGGGGGAGTCTTGGTAAAATGTCAGGGCTGTTCAGATTGTAATTACAGGGAGATTTGCTGCCTCTCTCACAAAGCCGAGATAAACCACCTGACTGACACATGCAAGCAAGCAGAGGCACACACACTTCCAAGTACACGTAGCACACATACACACACACACACTAAATTTTTACGGCAAAAATAAATAAATACTGAACCCTGTCTTGGCACACACTCCATATCAGTGGAGTCATGGTAACAAGTAGCACTTTATTATTTATTGATGCAATCTGGGCTTCATAAAAATATTTGCAAAATACAATGTTTCAAATTAACAAGAATGCAGAATTAAGATGTTTAATTGATATAATTAATGCATGATATCTATTAATGCGTTACATAATGCCAAGACTATTTCAATATTTGGTTGAATTCCTTCACAATAAGAGTATCATGCCCTGTTTGCTTTCACATCTCTTATCAGTTAATTCTTCATGTTATCATTGAGTATTAATTAATAGTTATTCCCAGCAGTCGGTTGTGTTTTGGAAGAACACAATTATCAAAACAAAACATTATTGTAATAGTTGAGATCTAAGTGTCAGCTGAACAAAAGAAAGTTGAGTCCACAGTTAAAACTACTTAACTCTCTGAAGACTTCCCAGCTCACTAATAACCACTAAATCATTATGTCCTCAACCAAATGCTTGTAGCTGCTGGGAGTGCAGCTGCATGCACAGTCTCCTACTGCTTTCTAAAATGTATACAACAGCATTTTTGCATATGTATGCAGAATGTAACTGCATTCTGATGAATACAATGTTCACAAATAAATAAAAATCCACCTACCTATATATCATGGTTCAGATGATCAGAATAAACAGATTTATTATGGAGGATTTGTGAATGTATCAGCTTTCAGTAATCAGAGGAGTGCCTTAATCGCAATATTGGCAGCAGTTGCATGAATGCAGTGAATGAAATTGATTCTCCCTGCAATGATAATCGGCAACATGTTACACATACATTCAGAACTGTCTCTCATTTACAATAAGGAGTCAAATTGCAGAAGGTGGAAAGACAATGTCCAGAAACTGAACTGCCATATCACTTTAGCATTACATCTGGTGTGTGTGTGTGTGTGCGTGTGCGCGCGCGAGTGCAGATTATGTGTCGGTGTTCCAGGCGGACTGTCTGATACGTTCTACATGTGCGTAGGAGTGTCTGAGTGCGTCTGTCTTTCTGTGTGTGTTAAACGTGATCTTGGCAGGCTGTGTAGACTCCGCTGAGCTGTGAAGAGGAGGTGCGATTATAATTTCAGCACCCCGCTGTTTCCACCACAGTCATATCCCCATGTAGTAGCTACTACACCTATTTCCCTCTAGTGCTCTTGCCCATAACTCTCCCCTCCCAGGAGCACAGACAGCAACATCAGGGGTCACTTTACTTCCATCTAGATCAAATTAAAGTGGGGGCAACTACTGCAATCACCAAGTGAATAGGAAGCGGTAGTCATTCACTGAATGTGATCTTGCAAGGATTTCAAATGAGAGCTATGAATTTACAATAGCATTGCCTCTCTCATATGACCACCACAATTAGGCTACCTGCTCTTACTTCAGCTATCATCATTTTTATTAGTTGTAGAAGTTGTATATCTACATTGTGAATTTCTCTCTTGTGCTGAGACTTTTCAGGAATTGCAGAAGAATATTAGAAGATTTTGTACATTTTGCGTGGGAGTGTGGAAGTCTTTGGTATTTCAAAATGTTCAATGAGAGGAGTAGAATCCATCTCAAAGGGGATTTCCGGACTGTTCAAAGTCCTCTCGGGGTTTTATACGAAACTTTTCCTATATCAAAATGAAAAGGATGAAACAAGTGAGCATAAATACACCAGAGCTCGATACGAAGAGGTTGTAAATCTACTGAGAGAATTAGGTTCATTAAAAAAGATACTCTTGACTTTGTTCTTTTGCTCTGACAGGCTAGAGGTTACAGCGTAAGACTGAGTTTTCATGATGATCATTAGAAACTGGCTGTAATTATACCATCTGTGTATAAAAGTACTATCAAAGCAGGTAAGACATGTTGTTTCATGCTCTGCACATCATTAAAGAACATTTTTAATAAGCTGCCACGTCCTACTTGACAACTGCAGTATGTTGAAACACAGCAACAAATGGCAGAGTGGACGGATGGATGGGCACAGTACCTGCAGCTTGTCTACTGAGGATATATTTGTCAATCAGAAATCTAAATGAGTTTTGGTTCATAAGCCATTAAATGAAATCCTTTACCCTTCTGTGTTGTGCAAACTACCCCACGAAAAGATGAAAATGTCATGTTTGCCAACTGACTCTCAGGAGTGGCCATTTCAAGCAGAGATAGTGAACAGCTCACGCTCAGTTGACACTACATCATGGTGCATTAAGTTGACTGGCTGCACATCAGCAGCCACACAATGTTTTCAAAAGCAAAAGAGACACCTTCCGTCCAAACCAAATGTGATGGCGCTTGCTCACTACTGCTAAAGGTCTGCGAGCGATTCACACGCTGTTATTCCATCATGAGCACTATTGTTGTTGATGATGTTGTCACTCAATATTCTTGGCCAACTTTGCTGTCTTGTTCAGGGAGCCTTGAGCAGACAGGGAGCTTGATAACATGGCAACCTAAGTGGGGCTCAGTCTTCTTCACACTGCTCTGCTCCAATGTGTGTGTTTTTTTTTTCATTTTAATCATCACAATGACACCATCTCCTTTTATCTTGTTATATGTTCAGGATGGTTTATTTGATTTGTAAAGTGTCCTTGGATGTCTTGAAAGGCCTACATGACTAAAATGTATTGTCATTGATATTTGCATCAAGACAGCCTTTAGATAATAAAGCAATTTATTCAAACCCCATTCTTCATTTGGTCTGTCCCATATATTTAGCTCAAAATTTAAGGTTTTATTCTAATTTATAATGATATAATCTATAGAAACACCTCACCCACTGTAGCTGTCTGCTGCCTAGAAACTGCTTTAGACAAAGCAAGGTGAAAGGCAAGAATCAGTCTGGGTGGTAAGGGACCACAGAGGATTAAAACTGACTGAAATTTTTAATAGAACCTCATTTCCATTGCCAAGAATCAAGGCACACAAAGCAGTGAGTACAAGTTAAAGTAACAATCTCAAAGATCTCTGTTTCGTTACTTTTGATGACGACTATCATAATTTGCAGATTTGTTTTTTAACCACACAAAGTTTCTGGCAAACTCCTGTGTAATGAAACACTGCAGATGGAAATTATTACTTTAAGCTAAATCTGGTACAAAGCATCTCTTCTCTTTATGTGATTAATGTATTTTGTACATGGTCCCTGCAAGAATTGTGTTATGATTCTGCTGATGAGTCGTACCAGACATCCAGTTAAAAAAAATTCAAAAGCTCAATCATTATTTTTCTTCTACATTTTGAGATGCAGTGATTTGAAAGACACATCGAGCCTTTGTTAATTTTTGTCTTTGTCTTACTCCTGTCATTTCATCTCATCTCCATATGTTTTTAATTGCAAATAACAGTTTTTATGCTCACATTATATGCAAACGTTTGTTGATCTTAATTCACCCAAAGTCTATCCATGCCCCCTCTTGTACTTTGTTCGGTCTGTATTTTGAACTTCATGCACAAAACCCATAGGAAAGCTGCCAAGGTTGGAACACAATAGATCTATCATCCTTAATCATTTTGCTTCCAGTAATTTGAAAGGTTGTTTATAATTGTGTAAGTGAGTAATAATAGCAAATATAGCAAATTCAGTTTTTAAAGTTTTATATGACTGGATAAATGCACTGCGCTGTGCAAATCAGTAGGAATGTCTTAAGGTAAGACATGTTATTAATTTGAGTTACTGCCTCCCTCAGCTGAAGTGGACAGGTCAGTAAGACCTATGTAGCTGACACATAAATCCACAAGCTCAGCCTTTTTATGGAGACAGCAGACCTCTTCTCCTCGCGTGGATAAAAATAATTACATTTGCAGTTGGATAACTCATTTGCATCCAACACAAGCCAACAAGCAACGTGTCATCCCCATAACTGACAACAGCAGTAACCAGCAGATGACTTTGGTTTGACTTGTAAAACCTTGATTGTATTATCTTGTGTAAAATTTTAGGATGCAGCCCGCTCCAAAAACTCCAATTAACAGTGTCTCACATGCATTCCAAGGACAAACGAACAAATTAATGGATGATCCACCTAATCCCTAATCCTCCTCCATTTCAGTACGTGGGACAACAGTTGGCCTGTATTTTCAACTGTAATTGAAATGGCTTAACCACAGCAACATGAGTGCTTAAATGTGTACGATTATTTAAGTTAAATACTGCATGCATACGTAAAGGGCATCAAATTAATATTTAAACCTTGGTGCCCGGCCTTTTCTAGATGTCCCCAGCCTATTTAATTTACAGCTGCAGAGGCTTTCAGATCAGAACAAACTGGTCGGGCAGATGCTGGCTTGTTTCCCATCTGCAGACAGAATTTACTCGCATTTGACGCCAAGATAATGCTGCTGATTCGACGTCAGTGGCCGTGCATAACAGATAGTCCATATAACCTAAATAAATAATGGCTATAGAAATATTAGATCATAAAAAGAGATATCAAAGTTCCTCAATCTATCTGACTTTCTTTTCCTGGCATCATCGCCTCTTTGTCCGTCATCTTTGATACCAGATAAATTAAAAAACAAGAGAAAAACGGCACTGCTATTTTAAATCTAAGCAGAGATGTCTTGATAGATTTTGTGCACTGACACTAACATGATTTCGTACAACCTAAACCTGATCAGTTGTGTTGAGTTGAGACAAATGTCTTTTGAACACAGTGACCTTCATGACATATGTGGAGTCCGTTGTTCCTTGTGGTCGAATGGATTTTAATTTTGTTGATTTCTGTTCTAGAGGCCCAATTCTGATCCGGTGACTGAAATCCTTTTATCTTTCAATCTCTTTTATCCTTTTATCGTTCTGTTTCTTTTGATCTCAGAAACTCATTTCAGCTCAACCTCTACCCGGCATGTGGACATTGACAAGTACTTAGAATAGCCCTTTGCCTCCTTTGTTTGCTGGAGGATATACAGTAAATTACCTCCAGGAGATTGCAACAGCAAGATGAAAACATCACTAGGTAAAGTTGGGGGTTGCTTTGAGACCACATCACTGGTAGCATTGGGAGTTTGTGGGCATATTTAGGACATTTCTACAATTCAACAATGACACAATTTTTAAGGGAAATGTTGAAAAGTTTATGATGGTATTATCATTCACCTGTACAGTAGCTATGCACTTTTTCTGGATTTTCTTCCATCATCCTCTATGATTCTGTAAATCTATATTTGAGGAAAGCAAAACTAGGTAAGTGTTGTACCCATTAGTCTGAACCAAACATATGACTATGATTTTCTATTAGGAACAAAATGGAAATTAAATTGTTTACCATGGTTTTCAAGCCAAAGAACCACTTAACTATAGCCTTATTTTTTGTGAAACCACATAAAAACTAGAGGAACACTGGCACCAAATGCAACAGAAACAAAGTGTATCACAGGAAGCTTGCCAAAGAAGAAAGGCATCTTTTAACTTAATGATTATCTATGTTGTTTGCTGTGCCGGGTCTGTTCACATGGACCTGCCTTATCAGAAAACAAATGCAAACAAGTGATGGAGTTTGTTAAGGGTGACATATTTCATTAGCTAAAGACACTTATTAAACCAAAGTGCAACCCTGTAAGTGGGATGATGGATGTAAAAAGCCGAACAAAAGCTAACACTATGTCTTGTGATGAAGAGGCTCCCTTACAGACTTGTTCTTTTTCAGCCCTGGTGAGGGGCAGGTGGAGCCCTACGAAACAATTTACCAGTGAATGTGAAATCATTGACTGTATTTACAGCATAAACCTCTGATTCATCATTTATGTACATGTCAAAATTTAGAATGTGAATTAATTAGATTATCCTGCCTTAAATCCTTAGATCTCTCCCTTGAAGCTCTTCACTTCTATTCTATGGATGTAACAGGCGATCCGAGATGGACGATACAACGGGTGATAAATATCTTCCAGGGCCAAAACACATTCAGCAAAGGGGAAGATGACAGAATGGGAGCGTGCGTGGTGCAGTGTCAGGTTTGGTTGTGGTCGTATGGTTAAGCATCTGCTCTCCGTCTGACCTGCTGACCCTTAGCGAGAGAGGTAGGGAGACTGTCGGAGAGACAGAGAGAGAGAGAGCAGCACAGGGTCGGGGTGCGCGACAAACAGACGGCCAGTGTCAAAGATCAAAGCATTTACTGTTGTCCACTGCAACACCCTACTGAGCTTTTGTCTGCGAGCTGGACAGAGGCTGCATGCCATCACCTCTGGAATGTACTGTGGATACAAACTATATTTCCCCTTTCACAGGTCAACAAATGAAAAAACTAACTATTGTTATGTGATTACCATATAAATCCCTTTCCGCTTTCCATGTGCTCTCTGTGTCCCCTTTTTTCTTTTTGCTCACAATTTTGAGGATTAAAATGGTTTGGGATTGTGTGTGTGTCCATATTCAGAGGCCATTTTGTTGCTAATGAGATATTTAGCATATGTGTGTGTATATAAGGTACAAACACACACACACACACATTAGCTGTGGCTGGAGCTGTTTTGGTTTCCATCCCCTGCTTGCCCCGCAGAGGTGTCCTCCTTTTTGGGGCATGCTGGTGGCCACCCAAGCATGAAAGCTTTTGAAAACAGCAGTTTTAGTGAAGAGTTGCACTAAATACTGGTGTAAAAATAGGACTTTTGGACTCTCAGTGCAATCGTTTGGCTGCACAGTTTCTTTGGAGTAATTTTATTGCCAACTATAAAGGACCAATTCCCTGTCACTTTTACTTGCTTTGTAGAAAAGCTGCACAAAAGTGAATCAGTGAGTGTTGTATGGAGGTACAGAGTTTTCCAATGTTGTGACTGACATGAGGGCAAGTGGATAATAAA